>PVIR01008500.1:0-56530 GCA_004026965.1 Petromus typicus
TCAGTAATTTTTTAGTTGACTATATAATTGTGCTTGTGATAATTAACAATAGAAGGTGAACAGTTAAAACTGTTGGTTTGTTCGCTGCTAGGTTTAAAGCACCAGACATATATAAGTACCCTCCTCTTTATCTGTTTAGTGTTAAGTGCTGGGCCCAAGAAATAATACTTTTGAGATGTTAAGACCTGTTTCCACTCTCTGAGCATGGATCCTATTGTTAGTGTTCAGGCTACCGGGTAATTGATGTTAATCTGATTTTGTTTGAGATAACTTTGTTACAGAGGGGTATGGTTCTGACTTTATTCCGTGGTAGAGGTGTTGAATGTAGAAATGAGTTGAAAGAGTCGTTTTCTGTCACCATCTCCATGGTTCGTCTTTGCTGTACACCTCGGATTGAGAGCCCTGTGTTTAACACCGTATCAGGAAACAAATGAATTTCTTTCTTATTTATTTTAATTTCTGTTTTCACTTGGCCAAGCAGCAACTTTTAACAAAAATGAACAGCACTGGATTAAGGGTTTATTAGGTGTGTATTCATTTTAACTATGATATAATATTCTTTAGACACTGCAAGTTAGGAATCAGTATCTAAGGCTTGATTCTATTCCTGTTTTTTGTATAATCACATCATAGTTTTAGGCACTGAATTTTATATAATTCATCTAAAATTATACAAATGGACGTTTTTCTCATGTAGTAGTTTTCCTTTTTGAAACCTTTTACTGTCCTCTGGAGTAAACAGAGGACAGTTTGTTGTTGAAATACAACAAAACTATGACTACCATCAAACTCAACTTTTACATTATGTAATTGTGCATCATAACATGTCCTGTAGTTCTGCTGGCAGAGTACAAAGATGAGTAAGTCACAGGCTGGCATCAAAGAGTTTACAATCCATGCTAGTCCACTTTCATGTTTGTAATTTGTTTGGAGCAAAATAAAGACGTAGGTAACAGTAATGATGACATAGCACAAATCAAGCCACTTTTCACTTTGTGTCCTTCCTTTGCGGTACATGGCCCGGTAGACTATGTAGAATGAGGAAAAGGTGCTGTCACAGGAGGCTGATGGCTTCTGGGCACTGAGAAGAGGGCAAAGAGCTCACTAGTATGAAGACAGGAAAAACTTCAGAGGACGTGGCTGTGGAGATGACTAACCGAGGATCAGTAGGATGTCAGTAAGCTCAAGGTAGTGCAAAAAGTCATCCAAATAGAAGAGGAAAGTGTGAGCAGTGAGCCAGCAGGGAGAGACGTCTGAGAGGGTGAGACCTGGGCACAGGAACCAGGGTGCTGTCTGGAAGCTAGATGTGTGAGTTTGGCCTCATTTACATAGATATGATCATGAAATGGCATCTGCAGACAGAAGTTAAAGAAATGGCATTGTAGAGGGAAAAGGCAGGGGTGTCTTTAACAAAATGAACTGTTCGGAGAGGTGTGGTGAGGGCCTCTGGGGCAGAAAGAGGTGGATTAAAAAAAAGGTCAGGGAAATAAGAAGACAGTCAAGAAGTCTGCTGTCATCCAAACTGAGAGACATTGGAAAGAAAGTGTTCTGAGGCCGAATTACACAAGGCTTGACAGGATGCAAGAACCTGTGGCGTGGTCTCTGGTTCTTGAGGGGACTGTGGCACGTACAGAAAGCTAAGGGACAGATGTGGCCTTTGTGTGACTGGGGTAGGCTCCTTGACTAAAATCTAGCCAAGAACCTGCCCTCTTTTTCAGTCCTCCCACATGTTGCTTTTTTGTTTTTAGTACCACAGTATCTTTTTCTCATTTATCTTGTTGTCTCTCTTTGGACTGTTAGGTCAAGCGGACAGAAATATTTATCTGATTGACTCACTGGTGTTTCCAATACCTGTAACATGGTCCCATAGTGAGCACTTCAGTGAACAGTTGTTGAATAGATACACAGAAGTGATAATGATCTGGATAGCCATCCTTTTTCTCTCAATATCCTATGAACTTATTAAATGGAGCATGTCATCTTGGTATTCTAACAATGCTTTGACAAATTGTGGGTGATACATGTTTTATTCATATCAGTATCAGAAGGGCAGTAGTAGAGATTTTGATTCAGTTAATCTGAGTTTTAACTTACCGTTCTCACTAATTTGACCTTAATTAAACTTCCCAAACTCTCTGCAAGCCAGAGTGGAATAAATGCTACAAGACTGCTGAGAACACAAGAGACATAGCACATGTGGGATTGGCTAGCATTTCATTCACACCCCAGAGGCAACAGCTGGTGTTTGTGGTCTTTGTATTGTGAAACCTGGAGTGAATTCCTTGATTCTGCTGAACCTCAGTTTTCTTATCTCTGGAAAGGGGCAACTCGTCTCATTTGGTATTTGTAGGAACTAGGGAGGTACCACATGCAAAATATCTGGCTGGCATGTTGACTACACACATGAAGATCAGAAGCACAATAACGTGTTCTTTCTATGTATTGTGTTATTTGTATTCCTTGTGCCACTGAGCCATTTCTTTAACTTATATCTGCAGATGGCATTTCATGATCATATCTATGTAAATGACTAGTCCCCAGTCCTCTTACTAACTTTACTTGCCCTCTCTGTCTCAGTTCCCTTCTCTATATTGGAAAGAAAAACAGTACGAGTTTCATAGGGTTGTTGCAGAAAAACAGATAAGGAACCTAGCATGTGATAAACACTGAATATGTCTAAGAAGTTATTCTTTGTTCCCCGCCACACTCCGTTTAGTCTGTTAAACGGTTTTAACCTGGTGTGATCTGAGAAGGATGACTTAATTATAAATAGGACTCTTTACTAATGAAGTTATTCATGCTTAAAGGGGAAAATATAATAAATCTACAAAACAATAAAATCTCCTGTTACAGTTTAACGTGGTTAAAGCAACTGTGGTCTTAGTTCTTCCAAACAGCAATGACAAGGTGCCCTGGCCTCCGGTCCGGGCTGTGTCTGCTCAACAGCAGTGGCCGCTTGCTTTGGTTGTTGTGTCTAGATAGTGTTCTCTCGCTAGGAAATCTGCCCCCTTTTCTGCCAGCTGGTCTCCAGAAATGGCTGGGAATGTAGTATGAGCAGAAACCAGGCAGAAAGCAGCAAAATTGGAGGAACAGGTGGTGAATAGCTGGTCAGTCTGGAGACCTTCCCCTCTGATGAGGGAGGTTTTCTTTACTAAAGAAGTATTTTTTCAGCAGAACTATCCAAGGTATTCCTTGTTCCCCTCAATTCTTCAGTCTTATGAAAGATAAAAGCTCTATATGTAAAGAAGTATGGCATTGGACATCCCTGAGGATGTGGCTGGATCTTTATTTGTATTTTGAACAGGTTTAGAAAAGTAGCTGCTCGAGAGGAGCAGATTCTGCTTCCATTCCGTAGTAAGCTCCAGGTGCAAAATCTGTAGTGTGTGTGGGCGTCTTCTCTCTTTTAACCGAGGTTCTCCTGGATCTTCTCATAATTCACAGCCACTCCAGATCTCTGTCCCACCTCACCCTGTGCGGCAGTCCCCGCCGGCTTCATGTCTGATGCCAACTCCTATTGCTTCCAGTGATTACCTGGAGAGCTGCATTGAGGGGGACTGAGAGGCCACATGGGGGCTTTGAAGTGATTAATTAGCAAAGTCTGCTGTGCAGGGGGAGAGGATGTGACTGCAGCAAAGGCCCCCTGCATTTGCTTAGCTGTGTGGATTCCACAGTGGGATTTCACCTGAGGGACTAACGTCTCTTTTCGTACCTGTGCATTTTTGTCTTTCAGTTAGTATGGCTACCAGTTTATTCCATATTAAAATAGAAGTAAATTCAAGAGCATTTATTAGCTTGGCTTATGTAAGAATCACCAATGTTTGTTTTTCGTTACTTGCTTAAGAAAACTTATCTGTCTAAATTATTCTTTGTTCGCTTATTAAATGAATAAATATTGTCTAAGCTTTTTAAGAATTTCTCTTGCTGATATATAATTTTGATGTGTTGCAAGTTTAGCCTATAATACTATTAAATTCTATGGTAATTTTACGTCTTAAAATGTTGCTAAATTAACATGAAACTTGTGCACACAACAGGTAGTTGTAAGGGACTAGGAGGAAGTTATAATCAGTCATGGTAGGTACAGTTTTGTGAGAATTATCCTTTTTCTCTTCTTATGGGCTACAGCTAATCTTCAGTCTGACTGCTTAAGTCTAAAGATATTTCAGTTCTATTTTCTTTTGTTCTGTTTCTGTGTATTAGAAAATAAGTCTTCCTTGTGACAAGGAACTCTTTCATTGAGGCAGTAGCAATGTTGAAACTGCAGGCAAAGCTTTGGCTAACAGGATGGTTTAGATCTTTCCTAACTAAAGAATGTATAGAGTAACTTTGAAGAGTATGATTATAGTATGCATAACATGAAAATTTATTTTAACCACCAAAAAATAGATAATTCTGTAGTATTGAATGTATTTCCATTGCTGTAAACCATACACCAATATACATCTCCAGGATGCTTTCATATTTCCTAAGTGAAACTCTTACTTCTTATAAATCCTAACTCCTAGTTCTCTTCTCCTTGGTAATTGACAGCTATCATTTTTATTTCTGCCTCTACAAATTTGACTCTTTTAGGTCCAGGGAGTTAGCTCAATGGTTCCAGCGCCTGTCTTGCAAGCGCAAGGGCCCAGGTTCGATTCCCCGGTAACCACATACAATACAGGGCGTGGAGACTCACGCCCAGCAGCAATCAGTACCACAGTGCCTGGGCGAGGTGGCTCACGCCTGTAATGCCAGCACTCGGGAGGCAGAGGCAGGAGGATTGCTGTGATGTGAGTTTGAGGCTGAGCTCAGGGCCAGCCTGAACTACAAAGCGAGACCCTGTCTCAAAAAAAAAAAAAAAAAAAGACTTTTCGATTTTTATATAAAAGAAATTATACAGTATTTGTCTTTTGGTTACTGGTATATTTCATTCAGCATAATATCTTCATGTTTCACTCATATTGTAGCATGTATCAAACTTTTTTCCTTTTTACAGCCAAATAATGTTCTGTTGTATGAACATGCTACATTTTTTTTTAATCTATCACTGATATTATGAGTGCTTCCATGTAAACATATGTGTATGTTTTTATCTACTCATATTCTTGCTTTTAGATATTTTGGGTTCATATCCAGAAGTGGAATTATTGGGTTACAATTTTTAAAAAGTCATCATGCCATTTTCCTCAGTGGCTTCTGCATTTTACATGCCACCGGCAGTGCACAATGGTTCTGATTTTGCCACATCTTCACCATTACTTGTCATTTTCTACTTTTTTGATAATAGTAGTTCTTAGGCATGTGGTAATAACTTCCTGTGGTTTTGATTTCCATTTCCCCTAATGATTGGTGATTTTGCCATTTCTTTTTTGGGGAAATGTCACTCAAATTCTTTGCTCATTTTTCAATCAATTTTTTGTTGTTTTCATTGTCAAGTTGTAAATGTTCTTTGTATATATTCAGATGTATGATTGTCAAGTATCTTCTCCATTCTTTTGGTTATATTTAGGTCTTTGAATAATTTTGATTCAAACATTGGGTTCAAAAGCTTATTTGTGGCCAGGCATGGTGGCCCACGCCTATACTCCCAGCTCCTGGGAGGCAGGGGCAAGAGGATTGCTGTGAGTTTGAGGTTTGCCTGAGCTACATCAGCACAGGGCCAGGCTGAACTACAAAGCGAGACCCTGTATTCAGTTTTATTCACACCATTTGTTGAAAAAGCTATCCTTTCCCCTTGAAATGACGTGGCTTTTTTATCAAAAATTATTTGGTCGTTTATGTGATAGTATATTTCTGGACAGTATTTGACCTTGTAAGGTTAGAAATGTAGTCTTATCAGTGCTCCCTGGTACTGTATTGGCTTCCTAATGATTCTCCCTAATTTAAGTATTATTTTGATTTATTTCTACTTGGCATTTGTGATAATATTTTGCAAGTTTTGCCTATTTTTTGTTATAGATCCCTGGAACCTGGTACCGTAAGTGTCATTTATACTGAACAACTCTTTATTGAATGAAATTAATTAGAGGTAAAAAAAGAAAAACTGAAAGGTATCAGAATAAATAAAAAATGCTTTTCCATTATTATAAACTCTTGCCATAATATATGAAAGTTTAGAGGAAAATTTTCTTTTTCCCAATCATGCCATTTTCTCCTTTTTCTGATGCTTGCTTCTATAACTACAGTTGTTAGTAACTACCCTCTGACTAACAAGAATACATATCTTAACTATTTGAGAAGAAGGAGAGTGTTAGGAGAAAGGGAAAAAATGAGAGAAATTGACCTTTTTTGGAAGCATTTAACAAATGACATTAAAATTGAGTCAGAATTGGCTTGAGGTGCTAAGAAATAGTGATATGCTGTGAGGTGCAGTCTCATAGGCAGATGTAAAACACATGTTCCTTTGCACCTTTTGTCGCAAGTGGCTCTCATTTGGAACAGAGGAATATTTACTTGCTTCACAATATGGTGTCTTCAGAGTAGCTTTTGTTCTAACTTGAACAATT
The DNA here is from genome assembly GCA_004026965.1 of Petromus typicus. Lineage (NCBI taxonomy): Eukaryota > Metazoa > Chordata > Mammalia > Rodentia > Petromuridae > Petromus > Petromus typicus. The sequence continues at coordinate 6,486 of PVIR01008500.1, forward strand.
TTATTTCTGTTGCCAAAGTTGTGAATAAATGCAAACTTATATTTGATCTTCATTTTAAAACAGATTCTCAAGTCATAAGACCTTCCTATCTGTGGCCTTTTGGAGACCGTGGGCTGAGTGGCCCAGGTTCTTCCTGTGCTGCTGTATTACTGTGTGGTTGACACTTCCTCTAGGTTCTCTTTGAGACAAGTGAATACAAGGGCAGTGGAGTCAAAAGCGTAAATCTTATTAACCCACATGAGTTAAGGTTGCCTGCATCTATCAGTAGGTCAGAGGACCTGTTGGCAGCTCTTCTGTTCTGGACACCAGATTTTCTGGACACCAGATTTCAAAGATTCAGTATAAGCTAGTTTCCCCTTCGGTTTTTGACTGATTAATATTTTAGGAGATTGCTTCCTTAAGTAATACGTGATTACAGCAGGGTACTTGGAAAGTCTTAACTTCTCACAGTGGTATTATCCAACCATGGGAGCTTGAAATGGAGGAGTCTGAGAGTCTCAGAACTAGAGGGCCTCCACCTGCCTTTTACCCTCAAGACTTACAAATGCATTTAATTATAGAAACTGTTGGAGACTTAATAGGGAATAATACTAATCTCAGAGAGCTGGAGTAATCAATGAATCCAATTCTTGTGGTATATTATCATCTTCGAGTCATCTGCATTTTTAGAAACTAAGAATAGATAAGATTTAAATAATGATGTGCCATTCAAGTTCTAATTCTTGATAATTGAGCTTTTAACCTAGTGGTACTTCAGTGACTTAACAAAATAAATGAACCCTTTAAAGATGACTTGCCTGGAGTGTTTACATGTGTACTAATTGGGAAGGATCTGATGCTGTAGTTTGAAGCCTCAAAATCCTTGGAAGAAGTACAAATACCAAGATGGAAATATGTAGTTGCTCTTTGTGTGCTACTTCATTTCATAAAGTGGTTACGTGGCAGACACGTTTAGAGATGATTGCTCTTTGTAGTCCTTCTCCTCAGCCCTCTTTTGTGTGGGTATAATCTACCATAGTTGTATCACATAGGCAGTTGTGCACTGCTGTTTGCATAAGCCTTTCATTAGAAATAACCCAACAAAACAGCACTCTGCTAGCTTAGTGCACTTGGGCCTTTTCTAAGGCTCATTGGGCCATGTGTCAGGAGAACAAAATCTCTAGCTAACATTGGTAGGATATTATCACAAAGAGAGTATTCAGAGATAGATCTTTCTTCTGTCCCTGGCTTACCTTGGAGATTAGGGGCCAAAGAGGTACAATTCTATAAACTGTTACATGTCATGTTATTATCTTCTTGTTTGTGAAACATTCTTCATTGCATTAAGATATATATTTAACAAATCACCTCCTTTAACATTTTGATAAGTTTTAAAAATCTGATAGTTAGCTATAATATATAATTTCAAGGCTGATGGACTTTTTACATAGTATTGTAAATGACTTAAAATGTTTGTCCACACTATGACTTGTTAAATGAGTCACAGTTTATTTCACTTTTAATCATATGAAAAAATTTAAATTTGTGATCAGAGGCATAAAGAAATCTTTTTAAGATGGATGTGGTGAAACATGCCTGTAATAACAGCAGTCTGAGGCAGGAATATTGGAAGTTCTGGTCTGGTTTGTGCAGCTTAGTGACTTAATGCCACCGTGATTCAAAATGAAAACTCAAAAGGCTACCAGTATAGGTCAGTAGAAAGGCCATGGATTCAATCCCCAAACTATATTTTTTTTAAAAAGAAATGTTTTGTAAATTAAAGATTTTCTTCTTTGTAATGTAGTAGACTCAAGTTAATTCTTTAACATTTGTATTGTAGAAATTGACATTTATATAATAAACCTTGTACTTTCTGCACAAGTTAGCAACCATATTTTTAAGTGATAAAAGCAACATTACTAAAAGTTTGGTAATTGGAATGGAAATGATATTAATCCTGTCCACCATAACCTGCCTGTCATCATTTTACTCATTCTCTTCCACTTTTTCTTTAGAGCTCTAAAAATACAGATCATTTTGTTGAGTGTCATATCAACCTAATGACTAGTAATGGCTGTAACGCATTGTATACCCTGTATAGAAATTCAAATCTAAGGTTACTCCAAGGCTATACTCTTTCCTCCCTATCCAAGTGGCCTTTTCAGAAGAATTTTTTCATACTGCTACATAATAATCTTTTTAAGGACAAAGAAATGTCGGTAGAAAAGGTTTGGACATTGTATATATTGAGACAGTACAAGACTAGATGGTGCTAAGGATGCAGAAGGCTGACAGGCACCGTCTCTCCTCCCCTTTGATAGAATAACAAGAGAAACCATGTCCAGGGCTCAGACCCTCTGCCGTAATCTCCTTCTCTTAAAGCCATTCTGCCCCGTAGCAAAAACCAACCTGAGTTAAAAATGTGCCCAAAGTGTAGTGTGGGGATCATGCGGGATCCGTACACCAGGGAGGAGAGAATCTAGAAGACCAATTTGAGAATTCTGTTTACCACAAGGTTGCAGTTGGAAACAGTTCAAATGTCCATCAGCAAGAAAGTGGATAAACAAACTTGTATATTCATGTAATGTAATATTCTTAGCAATTAGAAAGAAAGGCATTAATAATATGTGTAGTAGGTAATGTGGATGAGTCTCAGAAGCTTCAAACTGAAGAAACAAGGACAAAAGAACACTTATCATATGATTCTGCTTATTTGGAGTTCTAAAGAAAGTAAAACTGATTTCTGATAATAGAAAATCAGAACATTCAGCTGTTTAGTGAGACAAGGAGAGGAGATTTGAGATGGAACACAGCAATTGAAGTGTCCTGGTAGGAGTGTGGATTCCAAGGCTGCGTTCATTTACCTCAATTCTTTACCTTTACTCCTGAGATCTGTATATTAATGTGAAAGTTTAAACATTTTCATTTTGAATCCTTGTTTGATTCTTCACTCTACTTCTGGTTTAAGAAATGAACCAGGATTATAACACAGCCACTCTCATAAAATGTTCAAGCTAGAAACAATTTTACAGATTATCTGTCTAATCCTCTCAGAAACATCACTGCCTTGATTAAAATTGCTAATGATAAAATCTGCTGTAACCACCTTTGGCACTCAGGAGGAAAGTTACATGGTTTTACCAATAGGTACATGCCAGCAGAAAATACAACAGAGGGACAGATCTGTGAGCAGTAATACATCTTGAAGTGTAAGCACAGGATCTAGATCAAGACATTTTACTTGAATATGTTTGGCAGGAGACATTTTCCTAACAACAAATGATCTGTTTGGAGAAATACAGACCATTTTGCTGTTTCCCATGCCCTGGGGGAGAAATAATTTGTCAGAAGCTCCATGGTTAGTGAAGGACATGTGGGGCCAGGGATTAAGCTCAGTGGTTCCAGGGCCTGTCTTGCAAGTGCAAGGGCCTGGAGACTCAGGCCCACCAGCCATCAAAACCACATACCACAGTGCTAGGTGTGGTGGCTCACGCTTGGAATTCCAGCACTTGGGAGGTAGCAGCAGGAGGATTGCTGTGAATTCAAGGCTGAGCTCAGGTCCAACCTGAACTACAAAAGTGAGACCCTGTCTCAAAAAATAAAATAAATAAAGGATATGTGTATTAGTGTTTGAGGGTCTGCAGCCTCGCTCTCCCTGTATGGAAATGATCTATAAGATCACCAAAAGTTTGATGACATTGTGAGCAGAAAAAGGATGTACAGTATTTGCATAGATGAATTTCACAAACTGCCCCTTGCAGTTCATTTTTTTGTTTTGTTTTGTTTTTTGAGACATGGTCTCGCTCTGTAGCCCAGGCTAGCCTCAGACTTTTGGCAGTCCTCCTGGCTCTACCTCCCAAGTGCTGGGACTACAGGGGTAAGCCACTACGCCTGGCATTGTGATATGTGGCTGCAGGGATTAAATTTGGGACCTTGCACTTGCCAGGCAGATGCCAGAACCATTGAGCTAAATCTCAACACCTTCTCCCCTGGGCCTGTCTTTAAAAAGTTGTATGCTAGTCTTTAAAAAAGTTTTCTCTCATTTGCAGGCCATTGCATTAATTTCATGATGTCCTATCTGAAGATTGACTTGCGGTTTTTAAGTACATAGTGAAAATAGGTAGCTGTTAAAATCATTGTAACTTTGAAAGGTCTTTAAACAATGACTTTAGTTATGTTCTAAAGTGTTTGCTTGTGCTGTGGCTTTTTATTAGAAGGTATTATCATGGGCTGGCATTCTAAATTTTTGAATTTATTTTCTTAGTCTCCAAAGCATTTTATTTTCTAGTTGGATTTCTTCGCTCAGATCCTTCCTTGTGGGAACTTGTGTCGCTGACACCTTGCTGAACATTTCAGGTGCTTAGAAGTAAAATTTGTCTTCAGTAGTGCCAAGGTTCCTTTCATGACTTAAGGTGACTTCCTTATTAGCTACATTATCGTACCTCAGTGACTTGCATATTGGGTGGTTAAAATAGTAAAAAGTTTTGTAATTAGAATCATTAGATTTTTTTTTGAGTCCTGAGAAATTAAGAATTTTTGTCTAAATAAATTTTTATGTGATGATGATAATTCCTTCTGTTGCGTTGCCTTAACAATTCCTGGTTTTCTTGTATTCAAGACTGTAACATTTACTTATGAATAATGCAGTGTATGTAAAATGATTCTGAGAGATGAAAACTACTTAAATCTCCTGGTATTAAAAATAATTCTTTAAAATAACTACACATGAAAGGACAAACACTGTATGATTTCAATGTGAGGCTCTAAAGCAGTGAAATTCATTTAAAGAGAGAGCAGGGGAGTATTTTCAGTAGTCTTGAAGAGAAGAGGAACAGGCAGGGTTGTTGAGGGAGTGTAGAGTTTCAGTTTTGCAAGATGAAAAAGTTCAAGAGATCTGTTGCACAACAGTGTGAGTGCACTTGGTGCTCTTCCGGCTGTACACCTTAAAAGGGTAAGATGTAATTTTATTTGGATTTTGACGTGTTTTAAACTATTTTAAGTGTATGTATTAAAATACTTATTATCTTTTACTTTTGAGTTGAGGAAACTAGTTATAACCAGGTAATATAAACTGTAGTTTAAATTAGTCTGTTTAATGATAAAATTTTGAATGAAAATTCTTTCTTTTCATGTCATCATATATGGCTTTGCCCATTAGGGAGACCACACAGCTGTGAGTGTGGTTCTCTTCTGACGGCTCCCTAACATGCTCACAGTTTAACTTCTTCCCGGAATTGCTTTCTTGGATTAAAAACAAATTTTAATATGAAACAAAGATTTGCTCATTACCCTACTTTAATTGTTAAGCAATGTATACTACATGAATTAGAACATTACATTATATCACACAGATGTTTGCAACCGTGGGTCGGTACAAACTAATGAATAGGGGATGTGGCTCAGTGGTACTGTGTCTGCCTGGCAAGTGCAAGGTCCTGAGTTTGATCACCACCATTGGGGTGGGGGATGAAATCGGTCATAACCCAGGATATTTTAGGCATATGAAATAATCTGTGTCTCTAGTACTTCTACCTGTTGCTTAGGGACATTTTAGAAAAATTATGGGTCAACCACTGTGTATCAGACTCTGCTAATGTATCTAACTATGATCTGAGAGCTAATTATTTGTCAAATAGATCAAATTTGCCAGACTCAAAGGACTTTTTAAGATTTTTTTAAGATCGTGCAATATTTTTCTCTTGAAACAACTTATAAATTACTTAGTGAGGCTATATCCCTAGTAAGATTACATTTTGGTATAAAAATGTGTGCTTACATGTGCTTTACTGATACAGGGAATTAATTCCCTGAATGTGAACAGCTATAATGTTACTGAAGTGTTCCTTATGCTTGAGTTGTCAGATTTATATCACTGGGGGCAAAGCTCACGTGAGAATAAGAGCATACATATTTCCACCTCACTGTCCTACTTCTCAGGGCTGTGTTTAGAGGAAGTGTTCACGGCCAGCGTGCTGCATGAAGTGGAAGAAAGGCTGCATCGGAATATTTCTTTTGAGCATTTACTTTTAGCAGCAGATCTAGAATTTGTATTTTCATTTTAGAGTGTACCTTCTATGTATTATGAGCATTCCATCAAGTAAATGATTTTAAACATGCATGTGTGTATACGTTTCATGCACATGTGTGAGACTAAGACTCTGTGTGTGTGTGTGTGTGTGTGTGTGTGTGTGTGTTTGAGAGAAAAAAGAGAGAGAGGAAAAAAGACATCCCCTTAATAGCAGGAGGGATAGAAGCTTACTCAGTCTATTATCATAAAGCTCTGCTAATGTAGCTTCTGAGTCATGTGACTGCAGAAAAGGCTATTATCTCAATGAAAAGGAAACTGGTTTTTAGAGCAAGCAGGAAGAATTTTCGAGTGTTCCACCATGCTGGATTGTCAAAGGGGGATCTGTCTGATCAGCAGCTAAAAAAGGATTCGTGAGGCTAGTTTGTCAGCTATCGCTCTAAGCAAACGAGAGAGGGAGATGAGCAGCGGGGTGCTCAGCATGTGCTTGGTTTTGCATCGAGACATAATGTGGGCTTGGGTTAATAGAGATTTATCTCTGAGCCAATATGTTTATTGCTAATTGGTGGGGGTTGTATTTTGCTTTGAGGAGTGATGTATGGTATTTGTATTTACATCACTGGTGAAGATAAAGAGACCTGCTGAGCTGTGACTTGAACTGCAGAGGCTGTGGACAATTACAAGGTGTGTTTAGAAGTGCTGTGACTTAATATTTGGTAATGTTCTTGGAATTCTGTGTGCTTGTGGATTGGATGTGTGTGCATTTTCGAAGGGCGAGCTGAGCATGACGACCAGGCAGTGATAATGTTCTTAGGAACAAATAGATACAGTGTGACCCAAATTGATTCTGTAGCCCTTATGTCTTTTGTGTTTGCTTAGTGTTTAAAGATTACTTGCAGTTTATGTGTCTAGATTCATGCTTGTTTTTAGGAAATGTTTTGGCAAGCATTTTCTAAAATTCAGAAGGATTTTGTATCAATAAGATGCAAATCTTTACTATAAGATAGCTATAATAACTGTAGGATTTATGTTTGTATCTTCATGTTTATTTTATATTGCCCTTTTTAAATTCTAAGCTTTAAGAAAGATCTTTGCAGTAAATTTTTAATTGTTGACTTTTTGACTAGATGATAAGTAGAGAATCTGGGGGGGATGTGAAGCCTCCTTGAATGATTCTGTCGTTGTTATATATAGTACCTAACTTTCTGTGGTTGGTTTGTGTGCCACTCTGCAGAAAACCAAGTAATACTCAGTTTATCTTCAGACTGTACTTGCCACTTTTGCTCCTGGTAATGCTATTAATTGTCTTAGCAGTTTGTACCTTTCTCTTAACCTTGGAAAATGTAGTACTTCAAATTGAGATAGGTAAAAGGTAATCGTAAGCTTGGGCTCAAAGGGGTTAACTATTGCACAGGGTTACCTGAGGAATTAATTTACTGTTACTTAAGGTCTAGAACAAATCTGCTTCATTTGGAGTTATGTGTATATTTGAAAATCACGTAAGAGCTTGAAACTACACTATATTCAGTTTTCTTCTGAAACTGACCTCAGAAGAGTTAAGAAAGCTATCAGACTATCCATGCAATATATAGACAGTTTAGCAAGACTTAATTCTTGCTATCTTTTTCAATAAAAGGTGATGAGAGCAACTCAAACATAATTTTTAATTATACTAAATGCAAGGGACTTTCCTTCCCTATAGTATCTATAGACCATATCTTAGTAAAATATAGTTTAATAAATCATTAATCCTATCAAATGAGATTGCTTTTAAAACATTGATTATTTTAGTCTTATCTGCATTAAAAAAAAAAGTTTGGTTCAAAATAATAGTTGACCGTAGTTCTTATCATTCTGGATTTTTTTTTAACTGTAAAATTCATATTCTTTAAGTAGGCTAACATAGATTTAAGCTTAAAAGGCAGTAGTATCATATGTTATGTATTTTAAATTAAAAAAAAGAAAGCTGGATTTTTTACCTTTATTTCACTTTGTTTTTCCTTTTTAATTGGTGTTACCTGATATAAGATCCTCAAATGACCCAAGAATTTTGGAATAGTTCAAAGTGTTTTTATTAAGTACCAATTGTTATTTCAAAACACTGTAAAACACTGTAAGAAAATAAAAGCATATAAAGGTGTAATCCAATTACACAATTTATAATTTGCATTGGAAACTGATCTCAATAAATGTACCAATTATCCTAAACCAAGGCTGAAGTTTGGACGATTGAAGGAATTTTGTGTCAATGTCCTCTGGCTGTTCAGTGAACTTCCCTGATGACTTTGCTTTAGGTGGCAATTTTAGCAATCTACATTTATATAATACATATTTTCTTTGTATCATAAAAGACATGTTTATTTATAGACTCGTGCACTGCAATAGTTTTTATTCTTGATAGTGTTTTTCTCCTAAAACATTATGTATCAGTCATTTGTTTTTTTAAAACATTTTCATAAACAGGTTAATATAGTGTGTTATCTAAAAACATTTTTACCTTTGGAGTTTGGGAAGTAAGGAAGCACCTCAATCACATAGAGTTAAAAGAATTGAGTTTTGATGTAGGGTGGTGTCTAAACAAGCCAGATGCCTAGCTTGCAAATCCTGCTACACTTCAGAATTCCAACCACAGTAATTAACCACAAATATTATAATCGGGTCTGATCTTGTCAGTCTGAGGGGGGGTTGTTTCTTAGAGCTATTTTAAATTTATAGCAAACATAGGGTAAGTAAAGAGAATTAAAGGTTATCTTGGTGAGTCAGTCTAGTAAAACTAAGTGAAATAGTATATTCACAGGACCGTTTGGTTAATTTGAGAAAGTGAAAGTTTAGGTAAATTTGAGTCAGGATTAAAGTACTACCCTAATATTTAAGGCACAGTTAAATTCTCTGGAAGCAAAAAAATAGGAAATTCAGAAAGTAAAAAATATATATATATAAAATAGCCAACAAAAATTCATGGAGTACCTCAGCAATGGTAAGAAAGGTTTCGGGTCTTGTGATGACTTACCTGAGCCATTTTGCTCACAGATATGGGAGTCCTGGACATTAAGGGAGGACCTGGCATCTTTGATGTACATTTCAGTCGCACCAATGACTTTCTTCTCTGTTTACAATAAGCATGCAGGTTTACATCTTGTGGTGTAACAGTGACTAATACAAGTAGAACAGAAACATGGCTTTGCTTTATTTTATTTTTGGAGGTAACTTAGTTATTACTATTTACATTAATGACTGTGTAAGAAACAAAATATTGTAATCTAGACTTTCAAGAAATTCTTAAAAAGCAAATGAAGATACAAGTTGAGAGAGATATTTGGCTTTATGATTTTAGGTGTCAACTCAAATACTAAATTGGTTAAAATCAAGGTTATAAAAGTATATACCGTGAAACTCTTATTTATTTATTTATTTTTAATTGAATTATATTCTTACATTTTATATACACATCACGATTATTTTCAACATTGGGGATTTGTGCCAGTATATGACATGAGTTAATTCTCATTTTTACCCATTCTCCCACCCACCTTACAATCCCCACTACCTCCTGTATACGTATGTTTTTCTTTTTTTAAGATCGTATTTTTTTGTTTCCCCTCATTACTTCCCCCTACGCCTTTTCCCTTGAATATTTTTCATTTCACAATATCTATCATGCATTCTAGAACTCATTTACATCTGCAGATTGTCATATCAGAGAAAATATAAGGTATCTACATGTCTGTGACCTATTTATTTTATTTTATGAGTGTGTCCTCAAGGAATGTCCATTTGAGTATAAATGACTCAAACTTAGCATTCTTTATGGCAGAGTAGTACTCCGTTTTATGTAAAAACCACATCTTTTTTATCCAGTCTCCATTTGATGGGCATTTGCATTGTTTCCAAGATTTAGCTACTGCAGACTGAGCAGATAAGAACACGGTACACAGATGTCACTATGATCCATGAAGCATGTATTTAAAATGCATGCTATGTTTTTGTAAATCTTCTGGCTTTAGTCAAAATGAATGATAAACCTTATGTTGATGCTCCTCAGATAATAACATAAAAAGTTGATTCAGGCCAGGGATTTAGCTCATTGATTCCAGCATCTGCCTTGCAAGCACAAGGGCCCGGGTTCGGGTTCGATCTCCAGTAACCACATACCACAATGTCGGGCGTGGAGACTCACACAGTTTTACCACACACCACAGTGCCGGATGTGGTGGAGAATTGCCATGAGTTTGAGGCTGGCCTGAGCTACAAAGCGAGACCCTGTCTCAAAGGGAAAAAAAAAAAAGCTGTTTCATTGGCCTTTCTACATTTTGCTATTTTAAAGAATGAAAATGTTTATTTTTATATGTAGTCTTGTCATGTGCTTATTAAATATACATTTCGAGGGCTTCCCTTTTCCCCCATCCTTTCATGAGGAAAACTGTTACCAAAGCATTTTTAGTTTGCTTAATGATAAAACTGATTTCTATTTTTTTTTTAGAGACAGGTCTCGCCTTATAGTTCAGGCTGGCCCTGAGCTCAGCCTCAAACTCACATCACAGCAATCCTCCTGCCTCTGCCTCCCGAGTGCTGGGATGACAGGCGTGAGCCACCACGCCCCAGCACTGTGGTATGTGGTACTGGTTGCTGCTGGAAGTGAGTCTCCATGCCCAGTATTGTATGTGGTTACCAGGGAATCAAACCCAGGTCCTTGAGCTTGCAAGACAGGCACTGGAACCACTGAGCTAAATCCCCAGCCCAATAAAACTAATGTTAATTTTGAGGTGGAACTTGGTATGCGTCAGTCGCTGTCCTGTGGATCTTTTATACAGTTCTTTTAGTCTTTATAACACTGCTGGTTGGGCTGTCTTGTGCTCATCTTACAGTTGTAGAAACTGAGGCACAGACAGTGAAGGTAACTTGTCCACGTTCACACATGTAATAGAAGCAGGATTGAAACCCAGGTCATTTGCCCCCAGATTGCTGTGTGCTCTCAATTCTCGTAGAATTGCTGACCGGATGAATTTAAGGACAAAAGGAGAACTGTGTGAAAGTGAAACTGATTTTTGTCTTTAAATGTGCTTTTAATGATGTTTTATTTTTAAAATGTAAATAAGAAAGTATTATTTAAAGGGCCCTAAATCTGAATTGCCACAAGATTGATGGCACTGGGAGAAGCACTATGGCTGGGGGATCCAAAAGATGTGTACTGCATATTTCTGTCTTTCTCTCCCTCCCTTCCTACACCGAGGATCAAACTCATGGCCTGGTGCTTGTGAGGCAGGTGCCAGAAGCACTGAGCTAAATCCCCAGCTTAGCTGACTTCTTTTCAGAAGGAGACCTTGCTTCTTCCAAGGTTCTTTACTCCCAGCCTTGCCATGATAGAGCATTCGGGTATAAATCCCACAGAGAAGACATTGAGAACACCCCTGGAATGTAAGCCACTGACTTGAGATTTATTGTAAATCATTTTTACATCCATGAGTATTATCTTGGAAGGAGTTTTATCTGCATAATCTTTCAGATGCGGATCCGTTTTTATTCATCAAACGTGAATGGTTTATCATTGTGTTAGCTACCATAGCAAAATATCTGAAGCAAGCTAACCTTGTGAAGAAAAAAGGTTTATTTTGATTGGCGGTTGGGACAGCTCAAAGGCCACGATTGGTCTACCACATTGTTTCAGCCTCAGCTAAGGACCTGCTTGCTGGCAGAGTCCCCAGGTGGCAGCCTTTGTATCTGTGATTCTCGTCCTCATGTTATAATGCTAGCAGGTTATAGTCATGGGATTGTGCACTAATGACTGTGGAAATTAGTCACTTTACAAAAGAGCTTACTTCTCCATACCATAGTCCAGTTAAATTTCACTCTATCTGTACCATAACATATGTCTTTGGGGCAAAAGGTGGCTGTACGCATAGCAACAACATCTGCAGGCTTAAGTGAGTCATTCTGGCAGACTCGTTTTGCTTCATAAAATACATAGATCTGGGCCAGGCATTTAGCTCAGTGATTCCAGTGCCTGCCTTGCAAGCACAAGGTCCCAGGTTCAATCCCCAGTAACCACATACCACAGTGCCGACTGTGGTGACTCACGCCTGTAATCGCAGCCCGCAGGAGGATTGCTGTGAGTTCAAGGCTTGCATGGGCTACATAGTGAGTTCAGGGCCAGCCTGAACTACAAAGTGAGACCCTGTCTCCAAAAAAAAAAAAGCCTGGGTCTTTGGAAATGAGTAGAAATATTAACCATAAATATAGCTTTAGGATTTGTCTCTGGATGTCTCCCATATGTGTGGACTTCTTTTGTTTTGTTTTATTTTTTGTTTGTTTTTGAGAAAGAGTCCTGCTATGTAGTTCAGGCTGGCCTCAAACTCACTATATAGCCCAGGCTGGCCTTGAATTAACAGCAATCCTCCTGCCTCAGCCTCCTGAGTTTTTGGGTTTACAGATGTGTGTCACCACACCCAGCATATTGACTTATTTCTAAAATGCAAAAAGAATCGGTTTCGTTTTTATGTTTAAATCCTCTTGCTCATTTCAAAACTGTTACTGTAAGTTTTTTGTCAAATTCTAAACTAGAACAGTATATGAGCAACTCTGGGCGTGGCAGGAGACTGACCAGGGAGCATTTGCAGAGTCGTGAAGATGCAGCTGACTCCGAATGGTGCTGGCCGGGGGATCACGGCACCTCAGAGACCTCTGGGCCTTTATCATTGCCCCCACTGCGGAGCTTTCACCACAAGTGGAACACCTGATGTGTGTCTAGCCTGAACGAACCATAAAGTGTACCCAGATTCTAACACAAAATACACAAGGGCGGGACGGAGGAAGGGGAGGCAGGTGGAATATCTCTTGGGTACTCATCACATGCCCAGATATTAGTATTCAACTGTTCATTGTTGGGCTCAGTAAAATATATTGCTACGTTTATTTTCACCTATTTTAACTTTAATGTGGCTTTGATGGCTTATAGTGCATTTCTTTCAAAAATGAAAAAAAAAGTTGCCTTAGACAGACAACAAAGAAGAGCTGTGTTAGTCTGAGCGCTGGTGAAGACAGTGTGTGCCTGTTGCGGTGGGAAGGGTTATTTGTGGAGCACTTGGAATGGGCCGTTTCAAGAACAGTAATAAAGGCAGCTAACTTTTATGAAGCAGGTTCTGTATACTAGGTTATTTGCTTCACTTTACATGTATCCACACGTGGGAAGTAAATGTTGTTCCCAAATATGACAGACAGAAAACTCAGAAAGGCGCAGTACCTTTCCCCAGGTGACGTAGCCGGTGATGGTGAAAGTGACACAGCTTCTTTATCCTGGACGTTCATTGACCCCAAGTCAGGCCCAGTGGGAGAGCTAGTCGCTTGGGGCTGCCTTCCCCAACAAGGGTTCAGTTCTAGGTGGAAAGGGGTGAGGTTCCAGTTCACGGGCCCCAAGTGACCCCCGGCACACGCCGACTGCCTGTGGAGTGCTTTTGCCAACAGGTTGAGGACCTGTGTGTTTGCTAACTGTGGTGGCGAGGACGCCGTCTGTGTGCCTCGGCGGCTACCGTCCTGCCATCTGCCACCCCCTTTGCACTCTGGCTGCACATCTTTTCTCTGCCTTGTTACTTTCACTCCTTGAACCTTCATCACCTTGTAGTTCCCACCCTTAGCCCCGTACCAGGGATTGCACTCAGGCCTTTGTGCTTGTAAAGTTGGTATGGTACCGCTTGAGCGAAATCCCCAGCCTCTACCTTGTAGATTGTGTGTGTGTCATTTTAATGTCTTCTTTCTCCTCCCACTGAACAACTGTCTCTTACATATCCCCAAGACCAAGAATGTATTTGCCCCACCAGTCACTCTTGTTGTTGGGTACAGTCTCACAGGCCTCCAAGCCCCCGCAGAAGGGGTGCCTGACTCCAGTGCCAAGAGGAGTGTCATATCCTGTGACACCAGCATCTTCCACGTGAGGACCTGGTAGAAGTGTGTCGTGACGCCTGCTCATGCAGCTTTAGTGCACTCCACGGGCATCGGTCCGAAGAGCTGGGGGCAGAGTGTGGGACTATGACACTTACCAAGATCTGTAAGACTGGGTCTTGTGCTTCTTCACTTCTAACGCTAGAAAACCAATTTAAATGCTAAATTTTATGCATGGCATTTAATAGAGTTTACTCTTATTTAGATACATGTTTATCAGACTTAAGTAATGTTAAGTGCAGTTATCTGTAGAGTTGATAAAGAATTCCCGTGATGAATGTTTTGAGGCTTCTAGATTGATCTCCCATCACCCCAAATTATTCCAACTCATAGGTAACCTCAAGGTAATTGTAATTAGACTCTGAAGAAATTATCTCATGAACTTAATTCAGAGTATTAGCAAGGCACTGGGATCAGGTAAAGAGCGGCAAGGTAGAGGGTGTAAGTGAGAAAGTGGTTTCTTCTGTTTGGTTTTTGTTTTATTGAGACAGGACCTCACTGTGTAGTTCAGGCCGGGTATGAGCTCCTTTGGTTGCCCACGCTGACCTGGAACCTGTGGTGATCCTCCTGCCTCAGCCTCCTCAGTGCTGGGATTACGGATGTGTACCACCATGTCCTAGTGCAAGTAGTTTCTTATACAGAGGTTAAATGAAACCAGAAGGCACCTAAGAGAAGTCAGCCCACTCTTCTAGGTGATCACTGGAACAAAGGGTTTGGACTGTAGATATGGTGATAAATGGGGATACAGTTGCGCTTATGGGGACCTGGGACTGTCCTCTATGTCCCAGCCACATAAGTTCAATGTAATTTTATGGTTCAAGTAAGTACTGTGATGTATCTGTTGTTATTTACAGTGGTACCTGGAGGTGCTGAGACAAGTATGAGGCTTGGAAATGAACAGTACAAATAAGTATATTGTGGTGACATTGACTCAAAAAAGAAATTTGAAGAAAAAAGTCCATATTTCCTTGATGATACTGAGAGGAAAGGACCAAAAAGTCTTAATTCCTTTACTCCATAATATTGGAAGGTAATGAATGACCTTTGGCTTCTCTGGGGGGTTTGAGTTCACCTTGGGAGACCAGCAGTTGGCTGCATGTCTTGATGCTGGCTGCGTGATGGAAGCTATCTAATCCTCTCGTAATGCTACAGCCAAACATCTCCAGAGATGGACATTCTGCAGACTTGGAATTTTTTACATATTTTGCCTAGACCATTTCCTTGTGCCATTTTGAGATATTTATTTACTGGCTTTTACTAGAGAATGTGAAGAATTGTGGAGAAAGCATGACATTTGCAGTCAGAGCCTTATTTGAAGTCTCCTTTAAATGAGGAGCTTTGAGACCTCAGCTCAGTAAATATGACTGAATCTGTTTTCTTCTCTGGAAAATGGGTGATAATATTTGCTTTATAGATCTGTGAGAAATAAGTAAAATAATGTAGCACCCACTAAAGGACCTAGCACTTGCTATTTACATAACTCCTAAAATAGTACAGGCTGAGCATCTGTACCCCAAAATTCTGAAATGCTGCAAAATTTCAGAGCATTTTGAGTTTTTGAATTAAACATGCTTAACTGTTAAAGTCTATTTAGATATTTTAAATCTTGTCACACTCCAAAGCCTACATTTCTCTCAAGTATTTTGATAAGGGGTACTCAACCTATGTTTTCTGTTTGTTTTAAGATTGCATATTTTGGCCGGGGAGTTAGCTCAGTGGTTCTGGCGCCTGTCTCGCAAGCTCAAGGACCCGGGTTCGATTCCCCGGTAACCACATAACAATACTGGGTGTGGTGACCCACACCCAGCAGCAACCAGTACCACATACCACAGTGCCGGGCGTGGTGGCTCATGCCTGTAATCCCAGCACTCGGGAGGCAGAGGCAGGAGGATTGCTGTGATGTGAGTTTGAGGCTGAGCTCAGGGCCAGCCTGAACCACAAAGCGAGACCCTGTCTCCAAAAACCTAAAAAAAAAAAAAAAAATTGCATATTTTTCTAGTATGGTTGTCTTCTCTGAAATATTTCAGCACAGCTGTTGTTTTCTCACCTATGTATATTTTCTCTCCTCAGTTTAGTGCACCTACACAAGCACACATGCACTCAAATTCTCTGTGAACCTCTTAGAATCTTCTCGAGCATGTTTTAAATTTGCTTTTTCTTTTTTTTTCCTTCTCAATATCAGGGGTTAAAATCAGAACTGCGCTTGCCAGGCAGGCGGCCCCACTGAACTAAATCCCAGCTCTGTCTCTCCTCTTCAAGTCTATATAGATAATTTATTTTAGCATCAGGCTGTGTAAATAACATGTTCTCCCCACCCCCTGTACGGGGGATCAAACTCAGGACCTTGTGCTTGCCAGCCAGCTATGGCACCACGAAACCACACCCCTGGCCCAACCTGCTCATTCTTAACCTTTTAAAAGATACCAAAGTCTTGGGGCCGGGGATGTAGCTCAGTGGTTCCAGCCTCTGTCTTCCAAGCGAAGGACCCAGTTTGATCCCCTGGTTAACCACATACAATACTGGGTGTGAAGACTCACACCCAGCAGCAATCAGTACCACATACCACAGTACCGGGCGTGGTGGCTCACACCTGTAGTCCCAGCACTTGGGAGGCAGAGGCAGGAGGATTGCTGTGATGTGAGTTGGAGGCTGAGCTCAGGGCCAGCCTGAACTACAAAGCAAGACCCTGTCTCCAAAAAAAAAAAAAAAACCAAAGTCTTAATTTCTATCTTCAAGAAGCTTAAAGTTACAAACAATAAAGATATATGTGGTTGATGATGACGTTCTGTATGGGATGTTCAAAGACGGGGTGGGGGGGGACACCTTAATTTCAGAGGCAGGATCAGGAACTACAGCAGTGAGAGTCAGAAGCAAACAGTCCATGCTTGTCCGACTGTACAGGAGGGTCGGTGAGGAACTGTGTGGAGTGTATATCCTTGGTGCAAGCAGAGAGAACGAAGGTGAACCTGAGGTGTGGGTGGAGGCTAAGGTGTGAGGCACTGCAGGTGACACTGAGGAAGCACAGGGAGGGAGCAGGTAGATTCTTTATTTTCTTGGTTCCAAGGCCTGATTTGGGGACCTTGTACTAGCGAGACAGGCACAGAAACCACTGAGCTACATACCCAGCAGGGGGTAGATTGTACTAAAGAAGAGAAGCAGGGAAATCCCCTGAAGGTGAAGCAAATGAAAGCAAAGGCACTGAGACTGGAGACTGGAAGCATTAGAGAGACTGAGTTAGCTGTATTGACTCTCTGATGAGGAGAATAGCACCATCTGAGAAAAAATGTTTAGTAGAATGTCTTGTGGGGGGCAGCAGACTAGGGGTGAGGAGGAGAAATGAATGAGCTCGCTGTGTAAGTAGAGGCCTAGACGGCTGGATCTTCAAAGTGAATGCTTGGGGCTAGGTGGAACCGCCAGAGAGGCTATCAAATGACAGTTCCTAGTCCTGCTGAATATCTACATTACCTGGGGACTTTTAAGAGAAATACTGATGGCCAGACCTTCTTAACTCCCTGATTTAATGGATCTAGAGCTATGTTCTGGTTGTTTGTTTAATTTGTTTGTTTGTTTTTCCTTTTTTATTGTAATTAAAATTACATAACATAAAAGATACATTTTACTCTTTTTTAAGAGTAATACAGTAACATTAAACACATCCACAAAAGTAGTGTAACCAGGACTGGGGGTTTAGCTCAGTTGTTTCAGTGTCTGCCTGGCAAACACAAGGTCCCAAATTCAATCCCTGGTACCTGCATACCATAATGCAGGGCGTGGTGAATGCTGGGTGTGGTGGCTCATCTCTGTAATCCTAGCACTTGGGAGGCAGAGATAGGAGAATTGCCAAGAGTTTGAGGGTAGTCTGGGCTGCATAGTGAGTTCAGGGCCAGCCAGAACTGTAAAGTGAGACCCTGTCTCAAAAAACTACAAAGAAAAAAAAGTAGTGTAACCATTAGTACTGTCCATTTCCAGATTTTCATCATCCTAAACGGAAACTCATGACTAATGACTGCGCCTCCCTTCCCTTTTCCTGGGCCCTGATAACCTCTGTTCTTCTTTCTATCTCTGCGAATTGGATCATTTTAAATACCTACAGTGAGTGTAATCATAGTAAGTGGGCTTTTGTGTATGCTTTTTATATTGCTTTATTTTTTGGGGTACCTGATTTTCATTTAAGTTATTTCTACCCTGACTCCCTCCCTGCCACCTTGCACAGGGGATTAAACCTAGGGCTTCTCAGGTGCTAGGGTAGTGTTCTACCACTAAGCTGTATCCACAACTCTTATTTCTCCCCTTTACCTGTTTTGGATAGTACTTCTTGGATTATAGACCTACATGTTATTTATTTGTTTGAGGCTTGTTTCAGTTCTTTGGGGCTCATACTACAAGTGGGGTTGCTGTATCACATAATAATGTGCCTTTTGGGAGGAGGCAGTGCTAAAGATCAAACAGGGGACTTACACTAGCTAGGAAGTGCTCTATCCCTGAGCTAGAGCTCCAGACCTGTGGATGGTACTTTTTGAGAGCTCCTGAGCTGATTGTTAAATGTAAATGTACAGCCATGGTTTAAAAAGTATGGCAAAAAAAAAAGAAAAAGAAAAAGAAAAAGAAAAAGAAAAACCTATAGCAGTGATGCTGAACATTTTAAAGCTTTCAGTTGATAGAAAGAGCTCACTGTGGCACGCATGCCATAGATTTGCCACCACTGACCTTTGGTATATAAAACAAGGGTCCATAAATGCCTTGAGTCAGTGACTCAGTAGGAGATTATATGTCTTATGTGTGCTTTTACTTTTTTAGCTTTGATCAAATTCTCAATAAAGTTCATAAATCCAAAATGTTAAGAATTGCTAGAGAACCTCATTTTAAAATAGGTAACAGATTTGAATAGACACTTCCGCAAAGAAGATATGTAAGTAGGCAAATTAGCACATCAAAAGATGCTACTATTCTTAAGTATTAGGAAAGTGTATATCAAACCCACAGTGAGATGGAATTTAAACCTACCAGGGTGGCCATGATAACAAAGAAAAAGAATAAGTGTAATAATAAATATTGACAAAGACGTGAAATTGTAACCATTATACATTGCTAGTGGAATATAAAGTGAGGTAACTGCTTTGACATCTCTTGAGAGTGATAAACATAAAGTTACACTATGACACAACAATTCCATTCCCAACGATACATAAAGGAGAATGCAAAGCATTTATTTGTGTAAAAATATGTACAGAGATTATATGATAGCATTATTGATAGCAGCCAAAAACCAGTTCATGGGACCAAGGATTTAGCTCAGTTGTTTAGGCGCCTGTCTTCCAAGCGCAAGGACCCAGTTTAAGATATTACCCCATCCCCCCACCTCACCCCCGTTAACCACATACTATACTGGGCATGGAGACTCACGCCCAGCAGCAACCAGTACCACATACCACAGTGCCGGGCGTGGTGGCTCACGCCTGTAATCCCAGCACTCGGGAGGCAGAGGCAGGAGGATTGCTGTGAGCTCAGGGCCAGCCTGAACTACAAAGTGAGACCCTGTCCCCCCCCCCCCCAAAAAAAAACCAATTCATATTTCCATCAACCACTTAATGGGTAAATAAGATGCGCTACATCCATTACAGTGGAATGCTTTTGGCCATTAAAGAAGTACTAATACATGCTATTTCTCAATCCTGAAAGCATTATACTAATAAAATAAGTGAGACCAAAAAAGTCATAAATTATGTGACTATGTTTATATAAAATGTCCAGATAAGGCAAATCCACAGAGACAGGAGATCAGTGGTTGCCAGAGCTGGGAGGAGGAGTGAATAGAGGTAACTATATTAGTAAGTATGGGTTTCCTTTTGAGAAGATGAAAATGCTCTGGTGGTAAAATGAGAGTTGCATGACTCTGAATAGATTTAAACTCTTCTAATGCACACTAAAAGGGTGAATTTCAGCCAGGTATGGTTCCCAGCACTCTGGGAAGCTGAGGCAGGAGGATTGCATATTCTAGCCCAGCCTTGACAATTTAGCCAGATGCTATTTTGAAAAGGAGGGAGGGGTGGGGAGGGTGAGAAAGCTTAGGAAATGTAGATCACTGGGAAGGGCTTATCTTTAGTCCCCAGTTTTGGGTAGTTTGAATTTTATAACATGAATCAGTATCATAAAACTACTAAAAATAAATTTTAAAACAAAGATGATTGCGAGGAGGATGATTAGGCAAAGGTGAAGGTCTAGGTTACCCCAAAGAGGAAGAAGATCTTGTAAAAGTGGATAAAGCACTGGCAGTGTCTGGGTATACTCCCTCTCCAGGCTTCATGTGCTCCAGGTGGGGCTTGTGGGAGGTATCTGGATTCTTGGGACTCTGGAGCCAGCTTTGCACTCAGGAGGTGGGGGCCTGGCCAGGGGAGCCAGGTTGCTGGGTATGTGATTTCCTTCCTTCACTCTCTGCTTTTTAGCTGTCTTACCTCCCTCTACTCTTCTACCTTTTCTAGGCCCTTCTGTCACTTCCCAACCATAAAAGGACTGACATTCTAAAACATGATCCAGAATAAACTCCTTTTATTTGCTGTCATCAGGTATTGAGTCCGGTGACAAGAAAATGGCTAACACAGATGGAAAAGAATGAGAGGATCTGTGGACTGCTGTACAGTAGAAGCCACAGATTAGTGAAATTCAGAGAAGAATCGGAGAACTTTGGGGGAATATGAGCGTGAATGTTGCAATGCAGTGGAAGGACTTGTGAACATAACATGTGGAATGGCAAAAGCTCTGAGGATTGGCATACAGATGTCATGGGGAATGACCAGGCAGATTCGGTGGGAGAAGCAACTATTTTGACTTGTGGAACTAGTAGAAAGGAACTGGGATAGACTACAGGCTCGTGTTCTCTTTATTTGAATTTTTAAATTCAACGAACTATGAAAATGGAAAAATTTTAGAACTCATTTGGCCTGACCTGAATGGATATAACATGATTTATAATCTTCATTTTTCCTACTTAGTGTCAGTATTCACTCATTCATTTCATTGCACAAATAGTATTGAATTCAGTTGCAGAAATGTTTCCACAGGTCCCTTTGGAATTGCTATGAAATGTGGTGTATTCTATCGTGTTATCTTTCTAAAATTTATACACACAGCTTCTAAATCATTTGTTCCCACATGTTTGGGGACCTATTGCAGATCTATCCCTATTTGGACAAGTGCATTTTGTTGTGAAGAAAAAGTATAAAACGGAATGGTAACTAGAGAGGGATGCACATTCAAGGGACTTTTTTAAAAAGCAGGATTAAATCACCTGAGTGTGTTTGTAGATTAGAGAGAAAAACGCTGGAAATGTGAAATAGATACACCCCAGTGTCACACGAGGTCTGAGTGCTGAGCAAGGCAATGGGAAATACACGTGGAGTGGTTAGTGTTTACAGAAAGAAGGGTCATGTATTCTCTGAGACCAGAATCGATGTTGAAGACAGAAGTTGACGTCTTTGTATCTTGTTATAAGGAAAATCAGAAGTTGTAAAAACTGGGGATAATCTTTTAGGTAAACAGAAGTTGCTGACCTAAGAACAAAGAGCAGGGTTTGATGTGAGGCTCAGGCCATGACAGTTTTGGAACCGTGAGCCATCTCTGGATCCTTCTGCTCCAGAGCTGAGAGCCGTTCTGCGTCAGTGCTTGGCATCCTGTGCTGGGAGTGCGAGAGCTCAGGATGAAGTCAGGCGAATGAGTCCTGTGAGAGAGAGGTGTGGAAGGGAGCCGAGAGTGCTGGAGGTGAGGGCTGGGTCTAGTGAGGAGTGACGGAAAGGCAGTGAGAAAACAAGGCACAGATCTGTGCAAAAAAGACCAGTTATGTGGGGGAAGATGGTTTGAAGCCAGTCTCCTATGAGGCTGGGCAATAAATGGCCTTCTATTGGGAATAATTTGAGCAGTAACACAATTCAAGGTGTGATTATAGGCAGCATGGCTGAAGTGAAATCGAGGTGAACTTTGTAAGAGTTGAGATGGAAGAGGGCCTGCAAGGACAATATGAAGTCACATAGGCTTTCAAATGACTGTGGCTGATACCTAGATTTGGAATAGAAAGGGAGAGCCAGTCAGGTGCCAGAATCTTTAGTAAATGTGAGGGGGACTCAGTGCCACATTGGTGAGCTTCAGCATATCCTGTGACATGCGTGGGGAGGTGTCTTCAGGGAGCAGAAATGTTTATAATGATGGCCCGGTCACTTCCATGAGACACAGGGAAGATGTGATTCCGAACAGCCACAGCTCGGTCGGACTGGACCTTAGTGGACGTGGCAGCCTGTCAGGACAGTCAGAAGGACTGACGAGCATGTGACCTGTGGCCAACAGCCGGTTACTTCAGTGCACACCCTCCTGCATCCATTGGCACCCAGCCCTTCATCCCAAGTGCTGCCCTTCCAGTCACCGCTGGTCAGGCTTTCATGATCCCCTGTGGTCCTCCCCTCTATAACTCTGTTATTTTGTTTGAGTTGTCCTAGGGTAAAGCCTAAAGCCCAGAAATCTTTCTAGCTCCACTGGCCTTGAACTCCTGCTCTGAAACAATCCGGTAGTCTTCCTGCATTAGCCTCCGTGCTTGGAATACAACCATACACAGCTCTCCAGTAAGGATTTCTGCTGTAAAGCTCCTTTGGTGATTTGCTAGTAACAGAAATTGGGAACCGCTGGTAGAAAATGTATTTTTGTTTTCATCTCAACAATAGCATTGTAATCACTTTTTGTTGTCATTACCAGGATTTGAACTCAGGGCCTCCTGCCTGCCAGGCAGGCACCATACCTCTGAGCTAAGATCGCCAGGTATGAGAGAATTATATCAAAATGCCTAGTTGACAACAGTGTATCTGTAGCATAATCCTGACTCCACATTCTTCTGTGAAAATAAAAACAAAAGTGCTAAAAATATTTCAAAGCTGTTCAGTTATTAATGGGAAGTTTAAAATTTCTTGAACTCTGCAGGAGGCTTGTGTTACTTTTATTAAGCAAAAGAAAAAAATTTTAAGAATTACATTTTCACTATAATTTCTAAATAACATACAAACCACACACTTCTCTCTTATACAGTTTTTCTAGATTTTTAGCATCAGCCTAAATAAGCTGTAAGGGTTTTTTTTTTTTTTTTTATTTTCTAGGTAGCTTTTTGTTTTTAATAATAGCTTTCTTGAAATTAAACTCACAAAATACAAAATTCAGACTTTCTCAGTTCAGTGGTATTTCATTTGTTCGCAAGCTGTGCAGCCTTTACCAAATTTCAGTACACTTCTGACCCCAGAAGAAACCCTGTGTCCTTAGCACTGCCTGCCCTGCCCCCACCACACCCTGCCCCAGTAACCACTGATCTACTTTCTGTTTCTATGGATTTGCTTATTCTGAACATTTCATATAAATGCAGTCATACCCCACAGGCCTTGTGTCCTGTGAGCTCTTCTTCAGCGTCTCCTCCCCACACTGCCAGAAATGTCATCAGTGCCACAGCCATGCTAATCTCTCCAGCGTAACTGTGCTTTTACTACTCTAGCTCAGAACTTTTCATGTGACCAGTTTATTCAGTAATAGGAACTACTACTATTGTTCCAGCATTTAAGGTGGTACATGTGGTAACTAAATGAATTGACTTAAACATCTGCTGTATCTCTTTTATTTTCTCCCTCACACCGGAAGGAAATTATGAGTTTGTCCGATTTCAGGTCACTGATGAAGCAGGAAAGTCAGTCAGTCGTTCTGTTTCTCTCTCTCTCTCTCTCTCTCTCTCTCTCTCTCTTTCTCTCTCTCTCTCTCTCTATCTCTCTCTCTCTCTCTCTCTCTCCTTCCCTCCCTCCCTCCCTCACCCCTCTCCAATTTAAGACAGCAGCCCTTGAACTTCACTGGGGTCAGAGTTACAAGGCAGGTTGACAGACAGAGGCCTGGCCTCCGGCAGTGTCTCATTTGCACACCTGCCCTGGAGCCGGAGAGCATGTCTGCCACTTCCTCTGTGACACTCAGAGGAATGGTTTTAGGACCAACCTGGGTTCGGTTGGGTGCAACTGCACCAAAATCCGAGCCCTCGTGGTGACATAGGACCAAGCATCCAGACTCCAGCTCCCCTGACCCAGCCGGGGGGCCCAGCACCAGCACCGCCCCCTCACTCTGAGAATTCTGTCCATTCCACACAGTGCACGAGGTGCCAGAGCTGCCCGCAAGAAAGGATTTCTCCCTGTTAGTACTTTGTACTTCCCATATGTACTATCTTCCCTGTTAGTTCCCTTCTTGTATTTTCTTTCTACATCTTCCGTTTTTTTGGCATCAAGTTCTGTTTCTTACTCAGTGACTGATTGTATCTCAATGTTCACCAAGAGCAGTAATGTGCCTTTAGCAACTATTGAGTGATTATCAGTACAGTTGAATATCAGAAGGAAATACAGTGGTACCTCTGTTCCCAAACTCAATTCTCTGAGCTGTTCTGGTCAAAAACCTAACTAGATGTGAAACAAATCACATTTCCCTATAAGGTCGACATTGACCCTAAACCCTGAATTTCATTTTGCTTCTCATCCAACTCAGTCTGTGACCACTCAAAAGAATCAAGTTTGTGAACTGAGGTACTACTGTCAACCAAAGTAGATTTTAAGTTTAAAAACCTTTAGTTTGGGCTATATTTTAATATCATAAGCAGAACTTATTAATTAAAATTTATCCTAACACATACTGTCCAAATGTGGTTTTGCTCTGAGTCATAAATATCAGTGCTGTTGGTCCGGAAAATTTGACTAAAAACACCGTGTGTGCTTATGAATACGTACATAACGTGTTACTGTCCTTTTGATGTCGGTACCAGACAGGTGTACATCGTTGTCTCTGTGCTGTCAGATAATTATCTTTATGTAATTTAATTTATATTATTTTGGTTTTTCTGTTGTTGTTTTGATACCAGTGATCAAACTCAGGACTTCACACTTGCCAGGTAGGCAGGGTGCTCTGAGCTAAATCCCTGGCCCCTATCTTAATTTTCTTAAAGATTTTTTTCCATAGATACAGCGTTTGTAGAACAACTCATGTTTTTCAGTGCAAAAAGTTCTTAGGACAGGGGAAAATAGGCATTTTGAACGTTAAAATAGGAGTTTCTTTTGATCTTTATTCTAGGCCGCTCCTAGACTATTAAAATATTACTCATAATATCACACATCAAGTTCATTTGGGTTTAAATTTGTATTAACCACCAGAGAGTAGATAAGTTATCCTTCTTCAGTCCACAAAGTGCAGGAATTCTCATCTGGAGGTAGAAAGGGAGAGCGCCCCCCTTACTCTCACTGGGCGTGGCCGGCGCTTCTCACAGTCTAGCGCTGAGGCTTCCTCGGCCTCTGACTCCGAAACCGGACGACTGCCCTCTTCCACACAGTCCTGGTGACAGCGTTGCGATTACACTTCTTCTGACATCTTCATGTCCCGAGTGGGAAATAAGCCGAGCTAGAAATGTCTCATCTACTTACCACGTGGTCACTTTTGAAGTCTGCCAAAATCCAACATTTAAAAGGGGGCGGGGGGGGGGAGGGGACGGGAAGCGGGAGAGAGGGAGTTAGAGAGAGACAGTCAGTCAGAATCGGGCCTGGTGTGGCAGTCCTGTAATTGCAGAACTGGATTACACTCACTGTGAGTTTAAGGCCAGCCTGGGTTACACGGTGAGACACTATCTCAGAAAACGAACAAAAATAGATAGACAAATATATGGATGGATGGATGGTCTTGGCTCACACTTTTATGTACCAACTCAATTTTAAAATTCTCTTCAAACAATGAATTCTTGAAATAAACTTTAAAATTTCTAGTAAATTTTAGTAGATCTTTTTGTAGGTTTGTATTACTTACAAATAAAAATGTTTAATTTGGCTTATTTTTATTAGACCAAATTGGATTGGGAAATGTGGGAGTCTGTTGATCCAAAGCTACATTTTTCCTTTTAAAAAAGCAACTAATGTTCAAATTCATTGTCATGATCTGACAAGAAGTAAATTTATAGTACTTTGCATGGTGAGAAGAAAGCAAGTCAGAGACCCTCCAAAACCAGTTTGCTCTGAACGATCATTTTCTACATAGGTGTAACTGTGGTAGAGAGTAAAAAGAGAATATTTCCAAAGAACTCCCCTTGTGTAGGTTTTACCCTCGTAAGGAATTATAATTTAAACTGCTTAAGGGGCTGTAACTCGGTGCTTATTTCTCCACTAACCTCAACTCTTTAATTTACTTTGTCCTTGCAACGTGATTAAAAGTTTTACTTGACTTTGTTTTATTGTTTGATTAGAGATAAAGAACTCACAACAAAATTTATAGTTAAATGAGTGGTGATAGAGTAAGAGGAGGGGGGCTGAGTCCCAGCGGGAACCGGAGTGGCAGACAGCAGCGTGGGCGCCAAGGCCAGCGGGGCTTACTGGCGCAGAGGGTGAGGGCAGGAGGGAACCTGAATGCCGTGTCGATTGTAATCTCCCGTGCGGAGTTCAACGCCTTTTATTCTTCCCAGTGGGATCAGTCAAGCCTTCATAAAGATAATGAAGATTTTCCTGCCAAGAGCATTTTTAGTGACTTCTGTAGGAAAGGTTCTGTTACTTACTCTGGAAGAGTCACATCATTGCGGGAAAACACAAAGTTTGTGAAGAGTGTGGGGTATAGTATCAAGTCTCAGCATTTCCATCTTATGCAGAAGAACGTAGGGTAGATTTGGAGGTAGAAAAGTTGAGTATAGTTACAAGTATATATATATCTTTTGATTAAGCAAGGAAATAATTTGTACTTTGGATATCATTGCTAATATTCAGTAGAATAATGAGATTGTGTTTCTCATTTCTTCACTTCAGGCAGTCTTTGTATCACTTAGTATAGTGTAGGCTTGCCTCGCTTCATGCAATATTCTTTCTGAAAATATGCATGAAAACAATTTGCACACTTATAATTTGCATTCCAAGGCGATGATTCTTCGAAAGAATCCATTTGATTTGCTTGAGCTTTTCTTTGTTTTTCCCAACAGCGCGGCTATCTTTTATTTCTTTCTTTCTTCCTTCCGTACTCTTCCCTACTACAGGTTAATTTCTTCCTATTGTAAATTCATAAAAGTGTAATGTACATGGTTACCAAGGATCGAATCTGGGCCTCTGTGCTTGCAAGGCAGGCGCTGGAACCACTGAGCTAAATTCCCAGCCCGCATAATAGTGTAATGTATTGAGCTAGGGATTTAGCTCAGTGGTTCTGGTGTCTGCCTGGAAAGTACAAGGTCCCAAGTTCTATCCCCAGTACCACACACCACATTATTGGGCATGGAGACTCATACCTGTAATCCCAGCACTGAGAAGGCAGAGGCAGGAGGATTGCCAAGAGTTCAAGGTTAGCCTGGGCTACATAGTGATTTCAGTGTCTACCTGAACTACAAAGCAAGACCTTGTCTCAAAAAAAAACAAAGTAATGTGTTAATGAAAGGAAATTTGGAAAATACAAAAATTAAGTTATGGAAGTACAGCATGGTGGTCCATTACTATAATCCTGTTGGGAGGCAGAAGCAGAAGGATCATAGCAAATTTAGGCCAGCCTAACTACATAGTGAGACTGTGTGTGTGTGTGTGTGCGTGCTTGCATGCACGCACATGTGCACTCTTGTTTTTCTCCTGTAGCTTTCCTCTTCAGTCACGTTCATCTGTACCTTAGGTCAGTTCATTGAGAGCCTCTTAGAGACCAGATGCCCCAACTGCAATCCAGAGCCCGGTTTTTTATTGCACAGTTTTAACACGGCAGTTAAGCATGCATATTGAGGTTTTAGTTTAGAAAAAATAACTCATCCATTTAAACATTTTGTCATGGAAGGAAAACAATAGCAGAACTTTCAGTGGTACAAACAGCTTCAGATTCAAGGTAAAAACTTGCATTTGACATGCTTTTGCACAATTCATGTGGTCTTTGCTGTTATCTGCATACTGATAATTTGTCAAACTGTGGCTCAGACTTCATTAGTGTGAGAGCAACACATACAGCTTTCGGTCATCTGTTTGTGAGAAAGGGCACTGCCTGTCCACAGTGGCACATGTGCCTTGGCTTCTCCACCGCTGCCTTTGGTATACTATTAAATTCAAATAGTATATTGCATCTATTGAGTCAGCCCTTCCTGTGTTCCAGGTACCTTTGTGTTACAGTCGATCAGGTACCTTACTGGGGTCACGTAGCTGTGGTATTCCAAGTTCCAAAGCAAAGTTGACACCTGAGTGTGTGCTCAGCCAAGGCATTGACATCTTTTTTTATATCTTGCTTTCGTTGTTATATAATAAATTATATGACTTTAAAGTTCTGTGAGGTGGATCTCTGCGTAGACATCACCTATCATAGAGACCTATAGGAAATCACTCTTTGCTCTCATCTCTGTTATATCAGCTCTGACTTGATCCTACCTCATTTTCATTTGCAGCCTTAATTGCTGATATAGTAAATATATTGTTACTTTATCTCATCAACCCTACTCGGCTGTAAGAATTATGAGTCAAAAATTTGATCTGTTTTGTTCATTACTGTATTTCCTAATAGCTAGATCCATGCTTGGAACATAACAGTTCAGTAATATTTGTTGAACAGCTGAATGACCTGTGCCCTCATGGAAATTCTGATAGTCTTAATCAGCCTCTGTCTCCATGGCCTTCATTTCCCTTTGTGAATCACGGCCTGATGCTGCGGCCCTCTGAGGATTGTGCGCTGACGGGCAACTCCAGTTACCCCATCCTTCTGCACCTGCAGTGACATTGTATGCCCACCCAGAGCTAGATTGCTGCCACTTGCTTGTTATTTTAATTGTTTAATTTAATTTGGTATCATGCAACTATCTACATATTAAGAGTTTTCAAACATTCTTTCTATGAAAAATAGAATTCAAACATAGAAACATTGCTAAATGGGTAGAGGTAGTACATCTATTAATAAATGAAGGGAAATAACAAAAATGACAAAAAATCTATACCTTAAAAAACTTTTAATTTGCCATGTCTGCAAATCCTAGGTATTTCTTCACATAAACAAAAATTGGAAATAGTAGTCAATGCCTTCATTGTAAGTTTGATATATACAGGAAAGGAACTGAAACTCTAGTGGAGACTGTACTCAAAGTTACATGTTTAGAGTTGAAATACCTAAGACAGTGTATATCATTTTCCACAGTTATCCTTGATAGTTTGTTTTTAAAATCAGCCAGTTACTATTTCTGATTAACATAGGAAAGGGTAGTTTTTACTGTTTAAAATGAGACTGAGAATTTTGGGTGTACAGAGTAAATACCTAGCTGTTTTTCTCATTCCATTAACTGCATGCTAAAGCCAGTAGTACTTCCTTTTCTTTGGAGAATAATTGTTCATTAGTTGAGGCCTAGTTTGCTGTCGGCACTAAAATGTGGGCTGTAGGAAGACAGGCACTATGTCAGTTGTGTCATGGCTATCTCCACTGTCTACCACAGCGCATGGAGCGTCAGTCATTCACTGGATGAGTGAGTTTAAAGTAAATGTTTTTACGGAAAAAGGTGTTTTCCATTTTACAGTGATACTTGTTCATTCATTCATTCATTCATTTTAGTTTTTTGAGACGGGATCTCGCTTTGTAGTTCAGGCTGGCCCTGCACTCACTATGTAGCCCATGCTGGCCTCGAACTCTCAGCAATCCTCCTTCCTCTGCCTCCGGAGTGCTGGGATTACAGGCCTGAGCCACCTCACCCAGCATTGTGGCATGTGGTACCAGATATCAAACTTGGGACCTTGAGCTTGCCAGGCAGATGCCAAAACCACTGAACTAAATCCCTGGACCCTAGTACATTTTTAATAAATTTTCAAATTATATTTTCACTTTACTAACCTGAAATGTACTGATTTCTGTGGTATATTGAAGTTTATAAATTTCTCTCTTCAATGAAAGTGTTAACATACTGATAGAAACCTTTATTATCCATATTATAGTGATTAAGAATTGAGGGACGGAATTCACTTATGAACTCAAACTTCCTATGTGGTGTTGGTCAAATTACGTCATCTCTTTTCAATTTTTTCGCCTCTAAAGTATTGCTAACCATGTGTTATGAATAGGAATAAAGATAGTTCATATGTGTGATATAATGTATACCTGCCAACATAGTAACCACTCAGCAAGTTACAGCTATTGGAATCACACCAGAATGAGAATTCTGACAGGTCATTTGTTCTGTGTGACCCAGGCACATTGCTAATAGAAGCAAGTTGGAGAGTTAATCTGCAAATTGTACCTATACAGTTTAACAATATATCCATCAAGATTCAATTTTAAGCAGGAAGTTATATGTAAAGTATCTAACTCATAAGTCCTTCATAAAGTTTATTTAATGAGGAACTTGTTAGCCCTCAAATAATAAAACACTTTTGTGTAGGTAAACACAATCTTATCCTGGCAAGAACTCTTACATGAGTTTCAGCTGTAGCTCAATTGTAGCATGCTTGCCTACCATATGAGGGCCCCTGGTTTCCATTCCTGGTACCACCCCAACCCCCAAAAAAGAAAGTAAAGGTAAACTTGAATTTAAATCTGGACAAGTTATAAAACTCAAATACCTGTGCTGTATTACAGTTTTTATTCGGTGACTTCCTTCAATTAAAACTGGTTTTCAAAATATTAAACAGAAGAAAAAAATTAAGTAGAGACTAAGTGTACCTCCGTTGAGGGGAGGAAACTTACACTGTGCGAGGAATGCAGCTTCTTTGTGATGTTTTGTCATCTGAGGCTTTATTAAAACATAGCCTTGCTCTTCCTGGCCGTGTTGGCTTCGGCTGACACCCTTGGATACACAGCCAGCCCATTGAAGGGCCATGGTGAGGGGCTTAGCCTGTGAGTACGCAGAAAGTAGAAACCATTGGGGCCACTGATAACAGATATTTCCCCTGCTGGTAACAAGAGAGATCGTAGAGCAGCTCCCAGCTAATTACATTTTCTGCCCTGAAATGTGCAGACAAGACTTTGAGAGGGTTTGGTTTTGTCTTTTTGTTTTTGTTTTTCCTTAAGAGAGATGTAAATGATGGAAATATTATAGTATAATATTTATGTCACCAGTAAACATGAATTTAGCCACTTATTTGATTATTGCAGCATGTGTTAAAGAGCTGCTGCCGCCCATTTTCAACCTAATGTGTTTATTACAGTCTTCCCAATGGCATCTTGAAGTGTCTTTCAGCTAAAAAATTCATGAGTATTATTGGCTCTCAGTCAGAAAGTGGAATGTGTCTTCTAGTTTCTAATATACCACTTCAAGGCCATTATAGAAAAGTAAATCTAAGAGCAGAGCATATTGAGAAGGATGGAATTTTTAGCTTAAACGTTTGTTTATACATTGTTATTACTGTTCCTTGGACTAAGATCCAGCGTACAGAAGGTAGGTGCTAAATCTGTCTCACTTGGAGAGTGGTGTAATTGCAGGATGTGTTGTTTTCTTTAGGCCGGTGTCCAACTGTAAGCTACTAGTGTTGTAGTATTTAAAAACCCTGTCCTGATGAGAGTGGTTTATGTCTGGCTTATTGCAGTTCTTTTTTTTTTTTTTTTTTAAGTCAAACATACAATATGTTCCTATAAACTAGTAAAGTAGAATTAGGGATTTGTTTCCAAAGGAGATGTCTTTTATTCTGGATTTATTTGAAATACGCCTCCTAAAACTTTGTCACTATACAAATTAATGTGCAAGTTTATGAGTCTAAATCTTAGATATGGACTATGAGGTAAATTAAAACTGTTATATGATAATCAAGAAACACCATACAATTTTATAAAGATAAAATTGCCTGGATCATGTGTTGAATAATAGTTTAAGGAAAAGAACATACATTTTAATAGCTAACATATTTGAGATATTGTTATATTCACTCAGGAGGCTGAAGTAGGAGGATCACCAGTTCAAGGCTAGCTTGAATGACATACTGAGACCCTGTCTCCAAAAAACTAAATAAATAGTGTTGTTACAGTACCTCAACTCTATATTAAATGCATTATTTGTTTGCCAGTAGCAAGAAGCAGTTTTTATTTTCTGCATGCTCTGATTCCTGCATTTAGTAATTCTACATAATTCTGGGTTTTTTGCACATGCAGTGCTTTGTGGGAATCAAAAATATATCCTCGCATAGTTGATATTTTTGCTGCGTATAATATTTAACTGTTGCCAAAAATTGAGGTCTTGCCAGCACAATGTTTGGTTGGATAATCTTGACCAATTAACACTGTTTGAAGGGAGGGAGGTGTTTGTCCTCCTCTGCGGATTGGGTGTCTTTATCGGTGTCATGACAGATTTTGAAGGTCGACCTCACAGTTTTCTGTCTTTCTCAGGCATCCACTGCCAAAAATCCCCCTTGTTACCAAAGCGTTGGATACTGTTTCCATAGATTTATCTGAATCTGGCCTAGAAATTGTGCTTTTGTATAATGAAAGAACTTCCATCACCACCACCCCCAAAACACAATGTACTTTGAAGGCTAAACTGTTTCAGAACGAATGTTTTCACGTGATGAACAAGCCCAGATTGCAGCTTCAGCTTTTTGGGTGCACTAGTCCTAGCGATGGCGTGCGCTAAAAGATTGTCCTTACGTGGTTTTGTCTAACAGGGACAGAGAAGTACTTGATGACTTATGTGTACTTCTACATGGCTTCATTTTAAACTTTTGTAAGTCCGGAGTGTATATTATACAGCAATTTCATAGCTTTTTTAAAGCTCCACAAGATTCTGGAAGTCCGTCTGAGCGGTGGCAGCCTATTCCGTGAGAGGGTGAGGTAGGTTATTTATTAGATGTTCTCTCAGATACGGAGAAGAGAAGTTGCTTAGTGGCTCTTTTTGCTATTTCTACCCTGGGCAATTTCATTGGATGTATCATCTCAAAATAAGGTAACTCGGAGAGGGCCTAACTTTTTTGGGGGGGAGCAACTTTTAAAAAGTATTACCTGGAATTAACAAGAGAAATCTAATGTTTGAGCCCTTTATTGTGTGTGGATTTCAGCAATGGGATACTCTTCATTTATCCACAAACTGCATTTGTTCAGCGTATAATCTGTAAGTTTTATAGCTCATGTTTAGAAAATGGACTATACTGATGAACTGGTTTTAGTCATATTAGGCCATTTTGTAAGGAAAAGCTCTAGGACCTTGTAAGTTATTGGGGGGAAAGTACATTTTTGTATTGTGTTGAGATTTGCTTGATATTTTACTTTGCCTTTTGTCACTTGCTAAGGATGTGACTGGCATTGCTCAGCTCATCCAGAATATTGTTACTTATTTCAGATGAAACTTAGTAAACCTGTGGCTATAACTCTTTACTCTGTACTGAGAGGGAGAGTATGCCATCACAGTGAAAGCAGCACTGTTGTGTGGTTACAGATAACAAGAATGGACAAATAAAAACTTCTTTTCCAAACTGAAACTTCCAAGGGAGGGTGGAAATTATTTAAAAGTCCTTCACAGCCCCACACATCTGGTAGAAACTGGTTTGCTCTCAATGACTGTAATTACCATCAGATATAGGCTGAGAGTTTATTGCTAGTGTCATTTTCAGTTTTTGTGATTTACATTGAGCAGTTTCAGAATTCAAAGTGATGTCTCAAGAATTTTAATTTCTTATGAATGTTGAAAACAAGAAACTGTCCATTTAGTCACAAAATACTTTAACTTTCAGTGCTGCCCTTCAGTGTTCTCCATCTCCTACTGTTTTGTTAGAAATTACCTGAGAGCTACAAAAATGACGAAAAGTCACTTCCCCATCAATTATTTTTATAGCTATTTTTCTGTGTATGGTTCTAGAAGTCATTTATTTATTTGATCTGTCTATCTGTCTCCTTTTCACCTGGGCCACCACAAACCACAAGTGCAGTGCAGACCCTCACTGCCAGCTGAGTCTCACATAGGGCGTTACAAATATCAAACAGGCCTCTGGATGAGTGCACCACAGTCCGCTCCTGGAGCACCTCATCAGGGAGACTCCCTTTTATCCATTGTTCTCCCACTGAAGAGCAGGTCACTATGGCCACACCTCCCTGCACGCACCTGATCTCCTCTGAAAAGCCAGGCATAAATCCACACATCCGCTGCCAAGGCTGCCGGCACCCTGTCCCTCACCTTCCTACTTTTTGCCGCTTCAACCCCAAGTTCTTCCTCCTTGGGCTAAGTCCTGTCTCCTTTTGTCTTCCTGGCTGATGGGTGTGGACTCAGATGGGCTGCTGTCTTGCCTGTTGGCCTGGCGCCGGCCTGGTGGAGCCTGGCAGGGGTCATCCCCCTTTCCTTGACTTGGCCAAGTCCTTTGGACCACACACCCCACCCCCGTCAGTGGAGTAAAGATTGGTTACCCACGAAAATTGTTCAGAAAAGAGGATATTTGGGGCAAAAAGAAAAATAAGGAAACAATTGTATTCATTAAAAGGAAATGTTTAGATTTTGAGGAAATGTGTTTAAGTTAACATCATATAATAAAAGAGAAAGCTTGGCACTTAGTAACTGCTTCAAGAAGAAATCAGTGGCCAGTCGTGGTGGCTTATGCCTGTAATCCCAGCAGTTGGGAGGCAGAGGCAGGAGGATTTCTATGAGCTTCAGACCAGCGTGGGCTACATAGTAAGTTCAGGGCCAGCCTGAACTACAAAGCGAGACCTCAAAAAAAGAAGAAGAAAACACTATTAATCAATAGTGTTTTAAAGCTACAAAGAGAACTAACCTTGGGTAGGTACAAGTCCTTATCCCTGCTAGCCCTGTTGTGGAAATGTCAGTTCTGTCTCCATGTGCAAAATCACACTTATTCTAGGTATTTTGGGAAATTTAAAGACAAACAATGTTTGATGTTATTGTCTGCTCACCAAATTGTGTACATATGACTAAGTAAAACAATCACTTACTTTCATGGCCAATTGAAAATCTTTCTAACCTTTTAAGTTGAGCTATACTTAATACACATGGAGATACTTTGGGGGAAAATAGTAATTTACATTAATCGAACTTACTACATATGCAAAATACGGTTTTGTATATCATAGGGCATTTTCCTATATTTTAAAGGTTAAATCTTAATGATTAAAATTTACTTAAATAAACTAAAATATACTTAAGTCACAGAAGCCACTTTGAGGGGAAATTGCCCAGATCACGTGTTGAAAGCTTACCTGGATGTGTACTTTTTTCCACATGTGCTCACGAGTGAAATGATGGGAATTATGGTGCCATGTGTTCGTAAAGCCGCAGTACTCTTTTCTGATGCAAGTCCTATCCTTATAAACCCCCTCAAGTGGCCTCTCTCCCACCCCATTTAAAAAATTTGCCACTGTCCTGAGGGCCCTCCTGTGCAGCTCTGCGTTCTCCTTTCTTGGCTCTCGGAACGCAGGCGAGCCCCTGGCTGTTCTGTGGTACCTATTTGCACATGTTGAATATCTTCTGAATGCTGTCTCCCGTCACACCTCCGTGTGCAGTGTCAGCCAAGCAGTCTGTTAGGTGTCAGGAACAGAGCCGCACAGAAGCCCGTGCCATCACGAGCTGCTTTTGCCTTTACTGGCCTTTGAGGCTGAGGGGTGAGGTAACTTGTTGAGGACTCACAGCTGATCAAGAGGTGAAGCTTGGACATGGAGATTGTCCCTTGCTTGGCTTCTCTGCAGGGCGGCCTGTCATAAATTGTTCTCTCACCTATATATTTTTTGGTACATAGTAAATGTCAAATAAACCATAGCCATACACAGATTATATTCATGTATTATCTGGCCAGAAATGGGGCCACAGTGAGGAGCTTGGGACTAGCACTAGCTCAGGCATCTGCTTGTAAACTATACCCTGTTCATGACCTCCTAAATTAAAGGTGTGATTGGTGTGGCTTCTCTCAGGTGACTAAAAATGACAGGAGCTAAGGCGCCCCTGGATCTGCAGAGTGGCCAGAAGAAGCAGTTGCAGTGAAGCTGATACTGAGCGTCCTGGGACACAGTGGCAGGCACAGCTGGGCAGTGGCCTAGTACGTGGGTGCAACAAAGAGCTGGGTCTCAGTGCTGTTTTCTTCAGCCCTCCTTGCCATTTGTCCTTACTCTCGCTCTCCAGTATCCTGGTTTTGGTTTGGTTTGGTTTGGTTTTTGAGACAGGATCTCACTTTGTAGTTCAGGCTGGTCTGAACTCAGCCTCAAACTCAGCAATCCTCCTGCCTCTGCCTCCTGAATCCTGGGATTACAGGCATGAGCCACCACACCCAACTTTCTCCAGTATCTGTTAAATTCCAAGTCTCCCACTGACATGAGCTCCTCACTGGCTTTTTCTAATCTGGAAAGGAAGAAAAACCACTACAAAAAGCA
The DNA here is from genome assembly GCA_004026965.1 of Petromus typicus. NCBI lineage: Eukaryota > Metazoa > Chordata > Mammalia > Rodentia > Petromuridae > Petromus > Petromus typicus. The sequence continues at coordinate 42,715 of PVIR01008500.1, forward strand.
AAGGAGGGTGGGAAACTATTTAGAAGTCTGAGGGACAAAAAAAAGGAGAAATCACATATGATTGGATCTTATTAAGGTGTTTTAAATGCTGACTGGAACTTACAGGGCTGGATTTTTTTTTTTTTTTTCCTTCACTAAGCAGTTAATTAAGCACCTGGGCTAGTGGTTCTTTAAGAGCTCCTTACAACCTTTGTTAGTATGTTTATGCCTTTGGGAGCTTCAGTCTCTATCTCTTGTTATTTTGCACTGAAGTAATACTTTGTTTCTGCTAATGTCAACCTTTGTGAAGACACTGATTATCTTACTGTAGGTTGTTTTATTCTGCTTACTGATAGGAATTCAGCACATAGAAGCTATGACAGTCCTCCTCCACCCCGTGGGTTAGTAATTTCTCTGATTTGGGGAAATATATCTTTTGTTATTTACACTATTTATCCATTTTTATCTTCAAAATTGTTACTCAGAGTACAAGGTGAAAACCAAAAAGATTCATACCAAAAAGAAACAGTAACAAAGATTTCTTTTCAACAAAGATAAACTAGTATAAATGAAACCAATTAGCATATATATTGATTTTTTTTTTTTTTTTTTTTTTTTTTTTTTTTTTGAGACAGGGTCTCTCTTTGTAGTTCAGGCTGGCCCTGAGCTCAGCCCCAGACTCACATCACAGCAATCCTCCTGCCTCTGCCTCCCGAGTGCTGGGATTACAGGTGTGAGCCACCACACCTGGCACTGTGGTATGTGATACTGATTGCTGCTGGGTGTGAGTCTCCACACCCAGTATTGTATGTGGTTACTGGGGAATCAAACCTGGGCCCTCGTGCTTGCAAGACAGGCGCTGGAACCACTGAGCTAAATCCCAAGCCCTATATTGAAATATTTTTAAGATAACGGAATTTATAATTTGAAGACTCCCTATTTTCTGTTTTGTTCTTTGTGTTTCTCATGTAAGAGAAAATAAGCAATATTTGAGGTTGTGTGTCTAATTTATTTTACTTAACATTATGTTCTCAAGTTTTATCCATTTATCTATGAATGCCTCAAAACTATGCTTTGTTTATGGCAGCATAGTACTCCATTGTATGTAAATACATTTTCCTTATTCATTCATCTACTGACAGACATAAGCACTGTTTTCAAGATCTAGCTGTTATAAATTGTGCTGCTATAAACATGAGTATAGACGTATCCCTGTAATATGATGATTTTTAATTCTTTTTGGGAAGATACCTAGAAAGAAGATAACTGAGTCAAATGGAACTTCTAGTGTTGATTTTTTGAGACATTTCTACCCTGATATTCATAGTGTTTACACTAGTTTATACATTTCCAGCAATGTATGAGTTCCTTTTTCAGTTTTGGGTGTACATCTTAAGCTGTCTGGTGATTACAGGCTGGGGGTGGCAGATGTGAGAAAGGAAGCCACATGCACAGAGCAGGGACAGCCAGGCCGTTACAAGGCAGGAAAGGCCTCCACCTGAGAGACACTGGTTATGAGTCCTGTGTGAGAACTGGAGGCCACCAGTAAGATGTTGGCGCTACCTGGCCAAATTTGGAACCCTTCGATTGGAGTTGAGGCACTGCCTCTTTCCTGTCACGGGTGAGCTGTTGCGGCACAGACTTCATGTTGGCCAACCCAAAACAGAGACTGGGAGGAGCCCTTACAACACCTGTCATTTCCACACGGTCCGAGCCTGCCCTGAAACTGAGGCTGCAGCCCGGGCCCGGGCTCGGGCCCAGCAGACTGAGTATAGCTTAGGGGAGGATGTGGAAATACAACTCCTGTGTAAAGAGCTTGGGCCCAATGAGGTAGGCCGATTTGTTTCTTAAATGCTAACCTTCTAGTTTACTTAACCCTACAGTGTTTTCATTAGAAATTATACAGGCACATACATCAAAACAATGTGTTCAGTACTCCTGTCAAATTTCTGATGAAAGTCAAAGTTTTCATTGTTTGCAAAATGATCAGACATGTTATTATCATCTCATTACACTCTTTTCCTCCCTGTTTTCTGTTTTAGTTGCTGATATGTGTTCAAGATGAGTGGGATGGGAGAAAATACCTCTGACCCGGCCAGGGCAGAGACAAGAAAGCGAAAGGAATGTTCTGACCAGCTTGGACCCAGGTTAGATACTTGCTAGGGAAATCAGTATTGTCTGTTAAACTTTCTACTTATTTCTTTCTTATTTTTGAATTGATTTTACTCCTAATTCAGATATTTATTTAGTTTTGCTCCTTCACAGTCGAACTTTTAAATATTTATTAGCTTATATATTGAGTATGCTAATCAGCTTCAACTTTCATTCTTTACAAAAAGAAAAAAGCTATATATTTCTTTTGATGTCCCATTTGACTCTTATAATCATTCCAAACCTTTGCAGTTTCTTTTTTTTTTTTTTTTTTTCTGATAGATCACAGAATGTTGTAACAAGTAGATCCAACAGTGAAAAGATTTGTTGTTAGCTTTATACTGGATTCTTGTTTTAATTTTTTTAATAATATGAAATGTTAAATCCATTTTCCTTTATTGTGACTCTTCAGTGAATAAAACAAATATTTTTAGAGTAATCTTTCCCTCATCTGTTGTGTGGAAGTGTGTGTTTTAAAACCTCCATTGAGGATATTTGTCTGTATCAAAATCACAAGCTCTTTGAACTAGCCGATTTGCTTCTAGAACTCTTCCTGTGATGCACTTCCAACTATGCAACATGTTGTTGTTTTGAGGTTATGTACCACATTATTTATAATTATAAAAGATTAGGAAAAAAACTAAATGTTTGGAGGGAACTTAAACTGTGGCACATCTGGAACACACTGCATGTATGAGAAAGTGTGAAGAAACTGAATTACTATAAAAAACTCCGTATTTTGATGGAAAAAGCAAAGCTTGCAAAATGTTTCTGGATTATACTGTTTCATATTTACATTTAAAAGGGGAGAGGGCCAGAGATTTAGCTCAGTGACATCATGTCTGCCTCTCAAGCAAGTAGAAGGTCCTGAGTTCGATCCTCTGAACCAGGAAACTGGAGTGGGAGGAGGATCTGTGTACTGTGTAGGGTAACCAAAAAAGAAAAGTCATTTATTACCAACTTCAGGTGAGAACTAGGCAAAGAAGGAACAAAGATAGAAAAGAAACTTCTAAATCTTTTGATGTTTAAAATCAAAGAAAGTATTTCAGAAGTTAAATAAAAACAGTAACTTAGCTCTGGTGGCCAGTAAAAAGGATCAGACAGGAAAGTCTAAGAGAGAAAGAGGAGGGAAAATGGCAGAAAGCCAGTATTTTCTGCTCCCTCCCTCCCGAGTTGCCAAGCAGAACGACAAGCCTATGGTGTCCGTACTCTCCACATCCCCGCCCACCACCATGCATGTTGCCCATAGGTTCCTAGTACTTCCTGGGAAACCACAGCCTCTGGCTGTCTACTGCCTTCAGTACTGCGCTGCTAGCTGGAGAGGCTGTTTGATAAGCACACTGTTCAGGGGTAGGCTGTTCTTTTACATGGCACTGCCTGCTGCTCCCCTCGTGGGTGCACTTTCTCTGTACCCTTGGCCTGTGCTCTCTCAGAGACGTGTTCATTTGCATGTAGTGTGAGTTGTTGGCTGTGTGGTGAGGGTCATGGGAGGAGGGTTAGGGGTCAGGACAGAAACTAGTCTCTTCAGAGCCTTTCTGGCTCCCTTCTCTTTTGCTGTACTTGAAGTGGGAGCAAGGGGTAAAAATGATACTTAGAAAAAGAAAATCCTTCCCTACTGTGCAACTCACTGGGTAATCTTGGCAAATCATGTAACCACTACAAGATGGGGAAGTTGTGCTATGTCTTAGGGTTATTACTTAATGAAAATAATATTTAGAAACAGAAGCCTATCCCAAGTTTTTAAAACTACTGTTACATAAAAATAAAGCTGCTATACAAAACAACTTGATTCTCTCTTATGTTATTATTTTAGATGTCTTTCAGCAGGCTCTCCATTGCCCTTGAGAAAATAGTTGAGCATTGGTATTATCAGAAGAAACTTTTGAATTTGCTGTCTTGTCAAATTCAAGTGAAATGATTTTACCAATTTTGATATCTTCTCCTTCCATTAACTTTCTAAAGCTTTTGTTGAACTTGGACTGTGTGTTTATATTTTGCATGTCATTCAGCTTGGACAGTTAACAAATACCCTGGGTCAGTTTCAGTTTTGGTTCTAGCTGTATTGTGACTTCTTTCATTATGTAAAAATGCTTCATGGTTTGATTACTGACATTCTACAGAAGTCTATGAAATTATAAAAATGTTTTTGTTATTTACCAAAAAGACAAAAAAAATTTGTTGAAATTTACTTATTATAACTAAGTTAATTTCCGTTTCTTCTTTTACTAATGTTAGATGTTTGAAGTTTTATAAATATCACCTTTCTTTTCTTTTTACTTGACAATAAATTTGATCTCCACTTGTGTGAAACACGAAATAGCACGGAGGTCAGCACAGAAGTCCTCCAAATCCTGGTCATGGTGAAGCTGTCAGTCCAATGAGAGACAGACAGCACCCCCATGAAACAGTCACACAAGTAGAAAATGTATAATCACACTGTTATAAGATTGATTTGATTTTTTAAAAAGTATATCATTTTAAGATAAATTGGTGCTTTCGTAGGTAACTTTTATTATGTTTGATATTGTTTACCTATTTCATAATAGCTCTTGCTTTTAGCCCCAAAAGGAGCACTGAAAAACGTAATCGTGAACAGGAAAATAAATACATAGAAGAACTTGCAGAGCTGATTTTTGCAAATTTTAATGATATAGACAACTTTAACTTCAAACCTGACAAATGTGCAATCTTAAAAGAAACTGTGAAGCAAATTCGTCAGATCAAAGAACAAGGTAAGAGGACTGAATTAATATCTTAAGAGAGTTGAGTTGGTTTCTATTTTTCCATGTATGAGAAGTCCCCTTGGAGCCCCTTTAATCCATTTCTTATGCTTAAATTATTGATGAGGAAATGCTGTCACAGTGCAAGATGAATGCATGGATCACTTGCAGTGGTTTATAAATAGGCCTTATATAAAATTCAGCCATTCCCTAAAGACAGAGGAGACCGAGGTGTATCAGGGTGATGCAGCTTCTCACTGAGTAAACCCAATTAGGTGGACACTGGTTCTCCTACATGTGGAGTTCTAATAGCTAGCACAGCACATGACTGTCATAATTTGCAAATGAGGAGCCAGTCTGAGATATAAACCAGAAGTACGGAAGTAAGCCACCTTCCAGTTCAGCCAGTTAGCATATTCAATTGAGTTTGGGCCTCAACTGGTCATACACTGGATTAGAATTTCATATCCTGAATGACAAGAGATTTGAAAGGCTTTAATCTCTAGTAAAAATTCTTTTGTGAAGTCGAAACACAACATGACAGCTTTCTTCCTGTGGTTTTCTTTTTTTCTGAAATCATTTTATGGTTTTCTTCTTTGATATTTTTGCCTATAGAAAAAAAAATTTTTAAATAATGTTTTGAAAACATTTGACTTTGTCGTGTGAAAAATAAATCTTTATTAGACATGTAGGAACACTATCTTGGTGCTCAGGGCCAATTCATATTCTGAAGTACCCTATCCATATATTGCTTTGCTTTAGGGCTGGGAGATTATTATCCCATTTTGGTTGTGGTGGTGGTTTAGTTTTTTTTTTTTTTTTTTTTTTTTTTGAGACGGGGGGGTCACTTTTGTAGCTCAAGCTGGCCCTGACCTCACTATGTAGCCCAGGCAAGCCTCGAACTCACAGTGATCCTCCTGTCTCTGCTTCCCTAGTTCTGGGATTATAGGCATGAGCCACCATGCCCTATACTGTGGTGTGTGGTCCTGATTGCTGATGGGTGTGAGTCACCACACCCAACATTGTTGTATATGGTTACCAGGGATTGAACTCAGGACTTTATGCTTGCAAGGCAGGCCCCAGAACCACTGAGCTAAATCCCAGCCCATCTTGTATGTGAACCTCAAAATGTATTTGTTCTTGTCAAACATGAAATCCTGTCTACCTATTGGTGTATTTTCCTCATAGCCTTTTCCACTATTGAACTCATTTCTATGCAGAAGAGTTTTCACAGCCTTGGTATGGCCCCATACACTGTGATCTCAGCTACTTGGGAGGCTGCAGCAGGAGGACCAGAGCAATTTATAGAGACTCTGACTCCAAAAACAAACTAAAGAGCACTGAGTTCAAGAAATGGGTTCATACCTAGCATAGTGATGCATGCCTATAATCCTAGCACTCAGGAAGCTGAGACAGGATTACTGTGAGTTCAAGGCTAACCTGTACTATAAAATGAGACTCTGTTCAAAAAAAAAAGAATTGAGTTCAAGCCTCATTGTTATAAAATAGGTTTGCAAACGTAGTTCTGTCTTTAAAGAATTTCGAAGTATACATATACTACACAGTTTCTAATACTAGCCTACTCTAAAAATTAGTTTTTTATTTCCAGTCAGAATTATCCTATCTGATCATTCAGTTTCCAAGAGGCTTATTCTCTCAGTGCCGATCTCAGTTTCCATCTCTCTTCTCTTTGTTTTTGATGCTCATTAGTTACCAAAGCTGTTGTTATCTCTGTTAGGTACCTTCTTGATTTTTAGTGTTAGAAAATAGATAAACAAGTCTTAGAATTCTTAGGAAAGATTGCTGGTTGAACTTACTCGGTGCTGTGAAGTTCCGTGTTTCTAGCTGCCGATACCATTGCAGTAGAGAAATCATTAATCATTAAGTTTCAGAGTTCTAAGAATTTTGAATTATTCAGTATATGAACATTGCATGAGTTAGTACTTTCATGCTTTAAACAATTGTTACAAAGGTCTGGCACAAGTAATTAACGTTTTGTAAAACCTTAGTAATTCCCCCTTGAAACCATAAAACACGTTAGGATGTGTCGTGCTGGGCCCATGCCACGTCTCAGCTCTGTTAATCGTAAGGCTGCGTAGCGCAGCCACCCAAGAAGCAGCAATAATAAATACCCTGTCATGTCGTATTCTGACAATAATATTCCCACTAATTTGGAAAACAGCATGTTTTGAGAGGGTAAGAAAAAGTTAAATACAAAATGAGAAGCACAAGTATGTTTTTAAGTTTTCCACTGATCTAACATTTTGAGAATAGTCCTTGCTTAATAAAATATTTTTTTAATGAGCAGAATCGCATCAAATAGAAGCCAGCAAGGTATGTGTTCTGGTACCTCTTGGGAACGTTTTTAATCCAAGCAGCGTATTTTATCTCTGAGATCTCCTCATATAGAATTGAGCAATAATAGACCTGGGCCTCATGGCTGGGGGAGAAATTCCGAGCTGTGTCAACAATTCAGCAAGTACCTGTCATTGGGAACGTTCGGGAGATGATTGTTTTCTTTCCCATGTGAACAGTGTGGTGTTCAGCCGAGCAAAATCTTTAGACAGGGACCTCTTCCTTCAGATGGAAGACAAAAGAAAGGAAGCTTAAAGATAGTATTATATCCCTTCTCCAAAGTCATTTGAAGAAAGTAGTTTTCGAGGGCCAGAGAACTTTGGCAGCCCGTGCAGCCCCTCCACTGGTGGCTCTTTAAGCCAGTTTGATTTTCTTCCACAGGTGACAGACAGCCAAGGTTGAGGGCAAGGTGTAAGTCAAGTTTGAGCCTTTCCCTCTCCCTGTGTGTCTCCCTTGCTTCCCTCTATCAGTCACCATAAATAAAACCCAACTACCATCTTGACACCATTATCCGAACTTTCTTTGTATTTCAGTCACACTTGTCAGCCTGAATAAAATCAGTTTGGGAGCTCAAGAGAACGTGCCTGTTATTTACTAAGCCTGTGCATTTGACCCAGAGAAGTTAAACAGGACTGTATGAGGAGGCAGCATACTGAAGAATACTGAAGAGCCAGGGAAGCAGGACTCACCTTCCTGGAGCCCCTTCCTGTTCAAAGGCTGCACGAACTCTTTCCCTCAGCTCTACTACTACATGAGCTGCTCCCCCATGTACTTTATACTGTACGTGAAAGAGTGGAAGGGATATTTCAAAATAGCCTAAAGGATAGGAATTTAGAAGAGGAGTTAAATTACTAAGCATTCTCTTATGCTTAGCACTTTATGAAACACACAGGTAGGACATGCTGGCCCTCCAGAGCATGCATGAGGAATGCATGTTGTAGAAACAGAGCAAGTGCACACAGGAGTTTGCCCCTTCTGGTGGAATTACCGTTAAATACAAAATTCCATTCGTGTTGGTAATTTTCTTTTGACCCACGTGCCTAAGTCCTTAGTTATTAACTAAGTTAGTAACTTAGTAATTTTTAGGTTAGACCTTCTGTTGTGACTAAATTCAGAATTCCAGCTAAGACTTAAGTAGTTGTTTCTAGGCACTAAGCACTTCTAAAATTTCTTATATTTGGGCATTATTTTAATATTTAAAACATGCCATTGAGCCTGGGATGTAGCTCAGTGGTAGAGCACTTGTTTACCATGCTTAAGGCCTTGGTTATAATCCTCAGCACTGCAAAAGGGAAAAGAAACTAAAACATTACCAAGGAATAGGTATATTGTTTCCCCTTCTACAGTTGGGGAACTTGATATATGGAGACTTAAGTAGCTTCGCAAAGCCTTGTGCACCAAGTGACAGGAGAGCATAGAACCCAGGCAGCCAGTCTGGCTCAGGGTCTGCGCTTACACAGCAGCAGCTTTTTGATATTTTATTATATTGCTTCTTTAGTTTGAATGTGATGGTGCTAAATGTTTAAAACTTTGTGTTCTATAACTTAAAAAATGTAATATTAGTAAATACCTTTTTTTGCTAACTCAGGAGGCCAATGTTGCTTCTGCTTCACAGAAGAATTCTAAATAATATGAAAGATACTGTTAATTTTATGTTACTGTGTCCAGGTTTCGTCTTCTTAGATGAAGCTTAAACATTTCTATAGGAAATACATGGTGATTCCTAGTCTCTTATAAAAATAAAAGTTGAAGTGTAAAATGATTAAAAGAAATTAAGGGCTGTATTTTTTATGCTTTTTTTTGTCTGTTTGTTTGTTTGTTTGTTGAGACAAGGTCTCACTGTGCAATTCAAGCTGGACTTGAACTCACTATGTAGCCCCGGCAGGCCTGGATCTTGTGACAGTCGTTTTGCCTCAGCCTCTTGGGTGTCCACCACCACAGCTGACTAAGGGCTGTTTTAATTATTGTCACATTTTCAGTGTCCTGTGTAAAGTATCCTCCTTTGTTACCCTAAAGTTGCCACACTTTTTAATTTTTTCCCTAAAATGATTACCGTAAAATTAGAATTGTTATTTGAAAACCATTTGCTACTTCATTTAAATTCACTTTGGAGCTGTGTTTCTAAATTCAGATAAAGCTTAGGTATGTAGGGGTTAGGGGCAGGGAAATGGGAAAAAATGAGAATTAAGTTTTGTCAGGTACTGGTACATACTTTCAAAGTCAACTGTGATCATAATGTGTATATAAAATGCACCAATAAAATCAATTTCTAAACAATAAAAAATACAGGATTTGTTTTACTAGTTAATATAGAATTTGTCTCAAACTTTTATTTTTCTAAAACACTTTTGTTAATGAGTATCTATAGAAATAAAATGTATGTGGGAAAAATTTGGGTCTGTATAAACTAGATTGAAGGTGGCGTGGCATCCTGGATTGGACCAGGCAACCTAAAAGATTGTTCAAATTTCTCCTTAAAATTATTTATTTTGGGGCCAGAGAGTTAGCTCAGTGGTTCCGGCGCCTGTCTTGCAAGCGCAAGGACCTGGGTTCATCCCCGGTAACCACATACCATACTGGGCGTGGAGACTCACGCCCAGCAGCAACCAGTACCACATACCACAGTGCGGGGCGTGGTGGCTCACACCTGTAATCCCAGCACTCGGGAGGCAGAGGCAGGAGGATTGCTGTGATGTGAGTTGGAGGCTGAGCTCAGGGCCAGCCTGAACTACAAAGGGAGACCCTGTCTCAAAAAAAAAAAAAAAAAAAAAATTTATTTTGGTGTTTGGTGCTGAGATGAGAATGATAGGATCTCAGATGGCTTTGTACATGTAAATTTCCCCTAAGACTGAGGGCACAGCATCAAAATATAAAAAAACTATTGGGGTGGCGTACAGTGGTCATTAAGAGAAACAGTTACTAAATTACCAAGACTTCATTTTATGGACTCAAGCAATATAGAAAGCAAAGTTAAAGACAACTAATATTTGGGCTGGAGATTTCGTTTAGTGGCACCATGCCTGCCTTGCAAGCACAAGGTCCTGAAACCCTGCCCCCCAAAAAATTAAACTAATCCCTAACGTGTTTGTGTCCTATAGTGTCTACATGACTGAAATACTGTACAGCAGGCCATTGTGTGCATCTTCCTAAATCTGAGGAAGTAATATATTACATTGTTAGATTGAATTCCATCATATGGAGACTGTTCCAGAATGGAAATTGTAAACACCATAACTTAGGGTTTGATTAATTATTTTGTTGGCTGTCACTGTAGATTTAAGATTTAACACTAATGCTAATATGGTAACATTAAGTAACTGTACATACATTCACACAGAAAATGTGATCCATTTCGAGGAAGAAGTCACTCATGAATTGACAGTTTAATTTATATATACGTCTTCATTATTTCTTTTTTGTTTTATTAACTTAAACAGATTTTAGTCAACATTCATTTAGAACCATACTCTGGCTAATTGTAATCATAGGTTGGCTACAAAAAAAAGAATTTGGCAGAAATCAGGGGAAGCATTCTGAGCAGATTGGCAGTGATGATACAATAAAGAGAATTGGATACTTTACTGTCATTTGTAAATCATATATATCTTTTATATAAGAAAAATTTATAACAAATTTATTCTCTGTCCAACAGCTAGTTTTTAAGCATTTGCAAGTATACCATTGGTTGGATAAATTGTATGAGTAAAAGTAAGTAGATACCTCTGTGCAGAAATTTACAAACTTAGAATTATTTAAAGATCCAAGGAAGTAGTAATGGAAGCAACTGTAGCACTTACAATACAAGCAAAGTATATAACCCATTACAGTGATACTTTTTCCTTCTGTTCTTTCTTCCCCTGAGTTAAGTGCATGAAATTGTTATGGTGACAGTTCATTTACTCAAAGCTCAAATGTAGTCATCACCTCAGAGCTGTCACCAGACAAAGCAAACAGGAGAGCTCTGATATCAGATCCCTTCCAGCGGTCGTGTATCTGCAAATCAGGCTTCTGGGCTGAGGCTTCCAGTCATTGCTTTCATTGCATGTGTTGAAACCTCGGAGTGATGGCGTGGAGTCATCTGGCTACCAGAAGGGGCAAGCCAGCCAACTCTCCTTCTCTGTGCCATTCCCTTGTAGATGCTCTTACCCTGAAGATGGGCTCATGGCGCTTTGGACTGCCTGTCAGATATATGTGGCATGACTTGGAGAAGGAATACAGTGACCTGTGCATTATAGCTTCATTTTTAAACAGAAATCCCTTAACAACTGCATGTAGTTAAAGTTCAGTTGCTAGCTTCTTTATTCTCCCACCTATTTCTGAAGATGTTGATGATAATTAACTGGCCAAAGTCAGCCCAGTGTAAACCTGGGCCTTTATAACAACCAGTAGAGCGAACCCGCAAAGAACTTTATTTAAAATCAGATAAACCAAGGTATCTCTCTTCATCTGACCATGTTCAAATTTGTTAACATCTCTGGGTCTTTAATTTCAAATCCTTTAAGGGGGATCTTAATGCACACTTCTTAAAGTTATTGTAAAGAGTAAAGTTTGTGAAGAACTTCACCTCATGTTTGGCAGGTTGAAAGAGTTAATTTCATTAACAGTAGTTTATTACTTATATTGTTTTTAACACCTGTACTTGTGTATCACTAAATCTAAATTGGATTCTTAAGAACTCAATATGAAAATGTGTAATTTGGGGATTTTTGGGGTTAGATTTAAAGCCTTATTATTCTTATAATTTTTATTTTAATAAAGAAGTAAATAGAAAGTATCAAAATTATTCATTCAGAGATAGAAATTTTAAAAATATGAACTGGCATATACTAGTACAAATTGTCAATGTTGAGTGTGATCCTGATGTGTACATAAAATGTACCGATAAAATATTCAATTTAAAAAATCTTACTTGGTATAATTACTTCCAAACTCTTCCCCGTAGCTCTGGTACTGCTGCTGGTTCTGGACATTCCTGCTTGTCTGTGTTCCCCAGGGAATGTTTTCTAATAATTTTATTTTAGGGAGAACTAAAAAGGGCAGGAGTCTTGCCAATGTTCACTTCACCTTTATTTACTTGAACACAGGAAGAAATCTGGCCCTAGCTTATTCTTGAAGATCTAACACTTTTTTCCACTGAACTACTCATAATTGACTTTTTCATATTTCCATGTAGATTAAGGGCTCACATTATTAATGAGATCCTTAAATTAGTGAGCAGGGGTGGAATTACTATTCTCATTTTCTCCTAGGAACCCCTTATTATTTTATGAAAAGTGATTTTGTATATATTGTTTTGGGTATGTTTGTTGTCTTTTAGGTTTAATAGACTTTGAAGAGAATTTAAATAATTTAATGTACCCCCTAATGCTTTAGAATTTTAGCAGTTTCTGATGAGCTGTCACTTCGAGACCTTTCATACTCTTAAGAAAACTGGATATCCCATGTTTTCTTGATCACCTTGGACTGCATGACAAGAAATTAATTGTGGGGCATGTTGACCTACAACTCTAATCCCAGCACTCTGGAAGGCTGAGGTAGGAGGACTGTAAGTTCCAGTTCAACCTGGCAACTTAGCAACTTCATGAGATCCTATCTAGAAATTTTAAGAGGGCTGGGATGCAGCTCGGTCAAAGGCCCTGGATTTAGTCCTAGTATTACCAAAAAAGTCATAAATCATGACACTCTACCATGTGTATAGATTTCATCCAAGAGCAATTTTGCTTGGATTTTATCCAAGCAAAATTTTAATAAAATTTTCATTGAGTAAATACTGTAAGATATGTTGCTCACTAGGGGAATTTAGCCATCTTATAAGTACTTTAGTCTTTTCCCTAGAGCCTTCATTCATTTGGAAGGAAATCACATTCTAAACAACTAGCCATAAGACTGGAGACAAAAGAAATGAGTATGATTAAAGAAATTGGTGCCAACCTCGAGGAAAACAATAAATTTAAACTGTGCTTTTCTGTAAGATTAAGACTTTGATTAAAAGGTAGGACCTATAAGTGGTACCATGCCTACCTTGGAAGCACAAGGGCCCAAGTTCTATCCCTGGTACCGCCAAAACATAAAAATAAGAAGTAGGAGTTAGGGCCGGGGAGTTAGCTCAGTGGTTCCGGCGCCTGTCTTGCAAGCGCAAGGACCCGGGTTCGATCCCCGGTAACCACATAACAATACTGGGTGTGGAGACTCTCGCCCAGCGGCAACCAGTACCACATACCACAGTGCCGGGCGTGGTGGCTCACGCCTGTAATCCCAGCACTCGGGAGGCAGAGGCAGGACGATTGCTGTGATGTGAGTTTCAAGCTGAGCTCAAGGCCAGCCTGAACTACAAAGTGAGACCCTGTCTCAAAAAAACCTAAAAAAAAAAAAAAAAAAAGAAGAAGTAGGAGTTAGGCAGGGTAAGACATTATAAACAAGACATGGGGGCTGGAGAGAATCACAGACACACCCAGTGTGTGTGCTCCATGCCAAGTCAGGCTGGGTGGCCCGAGAGTCAAACAGGAGAAGATACACGGCAGCATTGAAATGTGGAGTGGACAGATCCACTCCAGCAAGAATCCTCTAACTGTCTGCAGTTGGCTTAGGTCATCTCCCCTGGTGTCTGATTC
>PVIR01008501.1:0-20617 GCA_004026965.1 Petromus typicus
AAAAACCTAAAAAAAAAAAGTATTAAACTTTAAGAGACAAATAAAATATATACTTAAAACCTAAGGAGTCTTCTCTTCTGTCAGCTGCGTTTCACAGTCCCTTTAGAAAGGGTTCCACACTCCCACCTCTAGATTCTGCCCTCGGGATGCACACGAATTTCACCATGCAGACGTGGGCCTGTAAGAATGAGAGCAGTTAAGGACAGCTATTCAGGAGGGCTCTGCGCTGACTCTCTGGGCACCCTGGCCTGGCACTCCTCCCTCCCTGCTAACTCTGCCCTGCTCAGGCTGCATTCCGTCAGACAGATGCTTCTAAGGGTACCACATACTGAGCATAGTCACAAATTTTTTCCTAATTTTATCTGACCTGCACACTAGTAAATACACTCTACTTGAGACTTTCTTTAACTTAAAACCTCATACTTTTTTTTTCCTTCTTCCAAAGTAAACAAATGCTCGCCTCAGTCCTTTTGTTGCTTTTTCCTCTGATTCATGATCCCGAGACTCAGTCTCTAGTCCTCTACTCCATTTTCACACACTCCCTTGGTGATTGTATCCATCCAATCTTGTGATCCATTTTAGTACCATTCACACACCTAATGCTGTCTGTAATCTTCATGAGCAGAAACCTTGGATTTATTCATTGATATTTTCATAAGTGCTGAGAATTTTTTGTCACATAGTGTATACTTTAGATAAATAGTAGGGATGAAAATAAAATTGATAACCTTTCCAGAAGGTAAGTTAAAAGATAAAGATATGCACGGCCGGGGAGTTAGCTCAGTGGTTCCGGCGCCTGTCTTGCAAGCACAAGGACCCGGGTTCAATCCCCGATAACCACATACCATACTGGGTGTGGAGACTCACCCCAGCAGCAACCAGTACCACATACCACAGCGCCAGGCGTGGTGGCTCACGCCTGTAATCCCAGCACTCGGGAGGCAGAGGCAGGAGGATTGTGATGTGAGTTGGAGGCTGAGCTCAGGGCCAGCCTGAACTACAAAGCGAGACCCTGTCTCAAAAAACCTAAAAAAAAAAGATAAAGATAAAGATATGCAAACAACTGAGAAGAAAATTAGAAGACCCAAGAGATCCAAGTTGAAATAATTTTCATAAATACAGTACAGAGGAAAGAGTAGAATAGAGTTTATCCGGAATATGTCAAGAAATTCTCCCATTACTCATTAAATAAATAATAAAATTTCAAAACAATAGCACCCACAAATTGGTAAGTAAAGAGTATGAAAAGAGATCCAAACCCACATACCTCATTACAGAACCATAAAGAAAATTCCAAACATTTTCTTAGAAAAAAAGTTCCTTCGAAGGAATAAAATTTGGAATGATACCACGCTTCCCAACACCAACTGTGCATGCTAAAATTCAATGAACAATGCCTTCAAAATCCTGAGAAAATATTATTTCTTAAAAATGTATATCCAGGGGCCGGGGAGTTAGCTCAGTGGTTCCGGCGCCTGTCTTGCAAGCGCAAGGGCCCGGGTTCGATTCCCCGGTAACCACATAACAATACTGGGTGCAACCAGCAACCACATACCACAGTGCCGGGCGTGGTGGCTCACGCCTGTAATCCCAGCACTCGGGAGGCAGAGGCAGGAGGATTGCTGTGATGTGAGTTGGAGGCTGAGCTCAGGGCCAGCCTGAACCACAAAAGCGAGACCCTGTCTCAAAAAAAAAAAAAAAGAAAAAAAAATTCTTTTGATTAGTTGAATTTTACCCTAAGTAGGCAAAATATCCACATAGGTCAGTTCCCAATTTCTAAAAAAAAATGACCATATAAACTGAGAAGCACAAGCTGCTGAGGAAAGCTAGTGAAAAATTGTACCAATGTATGTGGGGCAAGAAGTAGATATCCAGGGAGTCTGAGGTAACATCATGCATATGCATGATTACAAGACAGCAGCCTCCTCTGCCTGGAGCCTGCAGACCTGAACCCTATAGTGTCATTACTGTGCCTCAAGGATGAAAAAAATGTAGCAGATTCATTTTTGGAACCATAAAATGATAACTTTCTCATGCAAGATTGTTACTAAGAGCTCTAAGGCCTGAAACTGATCACTAGGGAAAGAGGCATCCCATCATAAAGGGACTTGACAACTGCATAAGATCTGAACTATGTAAGAGAGTCCCGGGACCCACGGTGTTACACATGACCAATCTGCTAAATACTGTGAGCAGAATGGCCACTGCACAAATGTGGGATTTTAATTTTCAACTTGAGGCTGTTTGCAAAAGCCATACTTTAAAAATGTACATGCATTTCAGACCTGTTATTCTAGAACAAATAACAGCTATATATTGTTGAAAATATAAATAACTTTGAAAAGCTCTTATCTGCAAGAACAATTAATCCAAAATGTTTTCTTCTGAACTTCTTTCTGTAAATGGTTTGATTGTTTGGGGGCTTTGGTTGTTTTATGATTCTGGTGATTGAATTCAGGGTCTCTCACACATGCTAAGCAAAGCACCACCAAGCTACACTCCCAGTCCAAGACTGATTATTTTTAATTGAGTTTATTGGTACATTTTGAGAATACATTATGATCACATTCATCGTGGAGAATTTGTACTTCTACATGATGTGTCTTGAGCACCCGGGCAAGCAAATCCATCAACCCAACCGCCCCCACAAGCACCTCCATACAGGCACACCTCCCCAACACTCCAAGCCAGGACCAACTTTCCACGCCAGGGTTAGTGTGCATCACTGCCAGCAGCATGATTGAATGTGCCAGTCTGTGGTTATGACATTGGTAAGGGGATATGACAAAAGAAATTTGAATCAGATCGTGAAAACTATCAAAGCAGGAAAGGGTCTTTCTTCCTCCTTGTGAATTTTTCAGGGCTCTTCTTGTACTCTGTGTTTAAGAATATAGAGTGCAAGATTAAAGAAGGGGCAAGGAAGAGCCTAACATCCTGCAAGTTTTCTGCAGTTACATCCATGTTTTAAAAAGCTGTCTGGAGGCTTTGCAGAGGATGGACTAGAGAACGAATTCATTTCAAATCAGGAAAATACACTGAGATCATGACACTAGGAGATAAGACTGAACTATAGCAGTAAACTACAGGAAAATGAAAATTAAGAGAAGCAATATGAAAAACTGAAGGTAGATATTCATGGTCTCTGAGATCTCATTTTTTTTTTTTTTAAGGTTTTTTGAGACAGGGTCTCGCTGTGTGGTTCAGGCTGGCCCTGAGCTCAGCCTCCAACTCATATCACAGCAATCCTCCTGCCTCTGCCTCCCGAGTGTTGGGATTACAGGCGTGAGCCACCACGCCCGGCACTGTGGTCTGTGGTACTGGTTGCTGCTGGGCGTGAGTCTCCACGCCCAGTATTGTATGTGGTTACCGGGGAATCGAACCCCGCTTGCAAGACAGGAGCCGGAACCACTGAGCTATATCCCTGGCCCTGAGTTCTCATTTTAAACAGACTGCTGAGGACTGACAGGTGATAGAAAACACACAGTGGAGAAGGAAGTGAAGAGCATACTTTCTTTGGAGAATCTTAACAGAACAGGAATATTACAGGACTGTCTCCATGCAGTCATGCATCCCTTTATCCCACTGATACCTATTACAGAACCTGCCTGTGTGCCAGGCATCGGGTCTCATCCTGATCACAGAGTGCTGCCCCACAAGCAGAGCAGACCAACCAGATGTGCACATGTACAGTGGCAGCTGCCAGCCAGCTGTCACGGTGCTGACCTCAAGCCCTGTGGAATCGGGGGCAGGGGGCATTTTGTTAGGATGAGCAGGAAAACCTCTGTGAAATAGTGACAGCTCCACCGAGATCAAAACATTGGAAAGGAGGTGAGTGTAACCTTGTCCTGTGTGCAAAACTCCAAGATGGAAAGGGAGGGAGGGTTAGGGTTGAGCCAGACCAGGGCAGACAGAGGCCTGCACACCTTGGGAGAGAGGTCCAGTGCCACCCTTAGGACAGTGTGGAAGAGGTTATCATTTATGATTTTCAAAGAAACAAAACATGACCAGGATTTGGCATTTACCAGCTCTGGCTGTAAATAACCAGGCCAAGTTGAGACTTTTGGCATTGTTAAGGGCTGAAATATTACAGCAGTTTCCAACCACACATAAATATATATTTAGAAAATAAGTTTAAGTATCTTCAACAAACTTTCACCTTTCTCTTGAGATGTTTTTGAAGTTCTAAGAGTCACAATTAGTTCAAACAATGCCTTTTTCTTTGGCTCTCTGGTGCTGCTAGAGCCCTCCAGCATGCTCTTGAAAGACAATCCAACTGTGACCGCTGGACCTGGAGACAGAACTGTCTGAGCATTGGAGACCTCTGTGCAATGTCTGCAGCTGGACTCTGACCTTGGGCCCTGTACCAAGAGACCAGCTCCACCGGAAGTCAGAGAGTTAGGGTCAGGACTACCAACCCTGGGAACAGAGCATCTCTACATCTGAGAACACAGCACTGTCTTCAAACTTCATCAGACAGCTTGCAACTGAGAAAGGAAAGATGAAAAGGAAGGAAGGAGTAAAAGAGGGCTCATACCCAAGTGTACCTAGTTAGATGGCTTATCTTTCCATTATTAGTGCATGTTTGCTGTACATAATGCTTACATCCCTTGTGTGGAGCTGGTGCCTGTTCATAACACATCCCAATTTCTCTTTTCTTCTCATTTCCCCCATTCCCTTCCCTCTCCCTCTAACTCTTGATTGCCTTCTCGTTTAAGAAAGATCTACTTCCCTACCTTCTACTATCATCTTTTATTTTGATTTTGCTCTTCATTTATAGTTTGATTTTCTCATGTAAGATAAACAATGCAATATTTAACTTTGTGGATCTGATTTGTCTCAGTTAAATTATGGTTTTAAGGTATGTCCACTTTCCTACATATGATTCAAGTTTATCTTTTTTTTTTTTTTTTTTTTAAGGGTTTTTGGAGACAGGGTGTCACTTTTTAGTTCAGGCTGGCCCTGAGCTCAGCCTCCAACTCACATCACAGCAATCCTCCTGCCTCTGCCTCCCGAGTGCTGGGATTACAGGCATGAGCCACCACGCCCGGCACTGTGGTATGTGGCACTGGTTGCTGCTGGGCGTGAGTCACCACACCCAGTACAGGTATGTGGTTACTGGGGATCGAACCCGGGTCCTTGCGCTTGCAAGACAGGTGCTGGAACCACTGAGCTAAATCCCCGGCCCATCAAGTTTATCTTTTTTATAGCAAAAGTAAATTAAGAAATGTGTAAATTAAGAAATAACTGCATTAGTTATAATCTTGCAGTTTTGAAGTAATAGTACTCAAAAGAGTATATTACAACACATTGCATGAACCGTTGGATTAAAAAATAACAGAACAACAACAAAACAGAACACAATGGGTAATCTGAGACTATCATAGATTAACAGTAAGCTCTGTTTCTCTACCTGCAGCAACCTCAAAGCCTAATACATTGTCTAGCATATGAAACAATTAATGCTTGTTTAATGAACAAATGTGTTGTTTCCTTGAAATACAAGGAAACAGTGTGCTTTTCTTATTAGAAATCAGTTTCAGGGCTGGGGATTTAGCTCAGTGGTTCCGGCGCTTGGCTTGCAAGCGCAAGGGCCTGGGTTCAATCCCCAGTAACCACAAAACAATACTGGGCGTGGAGACTCACCCCAGCAGCAACCAGTACCACTAGCATAGTGTGTGGAGACTCACCCCAGCAGCAACCAGTACCACATACCACAGTGCCGGGCGTGGTGGCTCACACCTGTAATCCCAGCACTCGGGAGGCAGAGGCAGGAGGATTGCTGTGATGTGAGTTGGAGGCTGAGCTCAGGGCCAGCCTGAACCACAAAAGTGAGACCCTCTCTCAAAAATCCTTAAAAAAAAAAAGAAATCGGTTTCAGCACCCTGTGGCAGAGGCAGGAGGATTGAAATCTCAACCCCAGTCTGGAAATCTTCTTGACTCAACAAGACCCTTTCTTAAAATAAAATGCTTAAAAACAGCTGGGTTGAAGCTCTGTGTGAGGAACCTGGGGTTAATCCTCAGCACCACAAAACAAAATGAATTTATTCAAGTGTTTGTTTGTTTGTTTAACTTGAACTCTAAAGCCAAAGAAAACATATCTCATGTAGCTGGAAGTCATATATCTCATGCAGACCAGAGTCAAAATGCAATGCTTTATTCCTATTATGGCAGAGATAGAATGCAGACTTCTCTCAGAATAGGCCTCTTTTCTGGCCTTGGGGTCTGCAGTCCTTGGGGCTCCAGGGTCTCTTCCTGGCCTCTCTTCTCTCCAGGAAAATAAACTCCTCAACTACTTGCATTTGCTTGAGACTGAAAATGATTCGCTGTTTCTCAAGAGACAGTTTTCTCTAGCTCTCCATCCTAGTGATGCAAAAAGACTGATAAAAAACTCAACGAAGAACCACATTTGAAAGGGAGATTTTCGCAGAAGTGTGGTGGGAGGGTGTATCTTATCAGTGGCAGCATGAACGAACTCACGTTGGGCCCAGGAGTCAGAGCTGAGGATATCTGTCCTCAAGAATTTCAGACTCACACTAGCCAGCGGGAGGCTCCGGTTTCGTAGACTTGTTCATCTCTTTGTTATTTAACAGACACCTATTAAATAGCTGCTAGTGCCCACGTTTCAGGTACATCCTGGGAATATACTAACAAATCCTTATCACCCAGGCTCTCCTGGCTCTCCCCAGTCCCCAGGAGAGTTCCTGAACTGAAATGCTTGGAGTCCTTGTTTACCGCTGCACTAAGTGAATGGTAGGGATTCTAGTTTCTCAGGCGAGACCAGGACTTATGACCAAATGATTTGCACACGATCGTGCAACTTCTCGTACAGTACTGTGGGATTTAAAAATAGAGTGAAGGCAGGGCCCGAGTTCTTGCCAGTCGCAGGTCTAAGTACGTGTTTCTTCACAGCATCATTTTTCGGTGGTCTTAAACACTGAAGGACATTAGGTTGGGGGTTCAGAGAAGTTCTTGCTTTCAGAAGCCTTACGCTGGATGTAAGAAAAAGACCTATAAATCCAGCCACATACGCGAAGCTGCAAGGAAATGTGGAAGGAGCCAGAAGGCTGAGTCAGGAGGGTGCTGAGCAGAGCGCTTTCTCCTGGCTGCTCCAACAGGATGACTCCATCTCTCTGGCCTTGAGTCTGAGTGTGTTTCCATTCGGTTCTTAGGACTGGTGGGAAATAACGGATGAAAGGCACATTTAGCGAATTTGGAGAGTCTATGGGTTAAGAAGAGAAAAGCTAGAGGAAAGGAGTTGTGGAGCTGAGGTCCCTCCAGCCTAGAAAACTGGGGAGGCAGAAGTCGACCCAGCACTTCCGCCCTTGCTTGGCAGCTGAGGGGTCACCGGCACCAAATGGCCTGTGTTCTCTTCTAAGAAAGAATTTCGAATTTGCTCCAAGAAAGCAAACTGAAGATTGAACCTCTAACGGAAATATCTACTCAATGCAAAGAAAATCATTCTAAGTGAGTTGCTGGGGCCTGAGCCTCTACGCCCGGGAGTCTCAGTACCCGCCACATCCGTGTCCCAGCCCCCAGGGAGTGGCTGGGTGAGCAAGGGACTAGGCGACAGGGGGAGAGAAGGCGGGGTCGGGGCGTAGCAGAGGAGGGCCAGAGGCCGAGGAGGGAGGAGGCTGAGGTGGGCGGAGGAGGGGCATGGAAGAGGCGGGGGAGCTTGGCTGGTCTCCGCGGCCTCGGAGGGCTCGTCATGCCTCCAGCCGGCGCGCGAGTCCTGTGGCTGGGCTTGGGGGGCGCGGCGCGCGGCGCCCGGATGTTGGCTTCTCGGCCCCGGCGTCTCGCCCGTCACTGCAGCGGTGCTGAGCTCCGAGACCCAGGTAAGAGCAGCCGGCCAGGTCCTGGGGATAGGAAATGACCTAAGCCTCAAGGCCCCTCACCGGCCGCCGCTGTCCCTGCAGGCAAGGGGAACAGGGTCCCAGCGCAGCTCAAGCCCTCGCAGTTGGACAGAAGAATCCTGTTGTGGACCGGGCGATTCAAGTCGGAGGAGGAGATCCCGGCGCGGGTCCCGTGAGTCGGGCGGGGAGCTAGCTCAGTGCCAGGCGGGCAGATGTGGGGTCCTTGGCGCGCCTCGGCCACCATGCTACTTGGTTCTTCCTGCTAACTCTGGCCCCAGAAGGAATGTATCCCCGGCACACTTCAGTGCGAAACTTTTCACTGGACAGTGGGCAGCTAAGCTTATACGGAGACTGAGGAAGTTGGGCGAAAAATCAGAGACGCCTTGGGCATCTCCACCATCTCCTAGTTATGGTCTCCAAAGAGCCCTGGAGCGGGGCACGCGGGCGCCTGGCCCACGCACAAAGCAGGGGCGCCGCCTGCACCCCAGTGCTGCTCTAGCTGCTTTCGTGCAGAAGAAAGGATCGATCAACTGAGCCGGATATGCGGGCTGCCAGAGGTGTCTGGGAAGAAATCTCTCCCAGGCAGCCTCTTTCTGTAGTGCAGCCTGGGCTTGGGACAAGAAAGGCCACTGGCATGGTCTTAAACTTAAGACACAGTTTGATAAATGACCAATATCACCTCCAGTGTAATCACTTCCAGGGTGATGTAGCCTGTAACAAGGATAAAAATAAATAAATGTAACTTGTTAAAAAGAAAGAACTATCAGTTTGCATCAATCCCAAAAGACATCCCCAGCACTTTTACAAGAGAATAGATAAGAGAAGGAACTAAGAATAAAATCAGTCTCCTAGTATTAAAACTAAACGTTTAAAATAAATAAATACATAAATAAATAAAAAACAGGGCCGGGGATTTAGCTCAGTGATTCTGGCGCCTACCTTGCAAGCTCAAGGTTCCAAGTTCATTCCGATAACCACAGACTACAACTCCAGACGTGGTGGCTCACACCTCTAATCCCAGCACTCGGGAGGCAGAGGCAAGAGGGTTGCTGTGAGTTCCAGGCTAAATTCAAGACCAGCCTGAACTACAAAGCGAGACCCTTTCTCAAAAAAAAAAAAAAAAAAAATCAGGAATGTTGGCGCATGCCTGTAATCCCAGCACTCTAGAGGAGAGACTATGGCAAGAGGACCACAAGTTCAGCTTTGGCAACTTAGTGATTTAGCAAGAACCCTGTCTTTAAAAAATCAAAAATAGGGTGAAGATATAGTCAATAGGAAGGATTTGGGTTTATTTCCCAGTACGAAAGCAAAATACAGAATAACAAACAAAAAACTGATCATATAAAAGAAAACTAAAACTTAAATGTCAAAGAAGGATTTCAGATGTTCCATCATTATATTTATACCATGGACTTAATTAATGCCTATTGAACAGATAGTAGAAATTGGACCTACATCTTGTCCATCACATATTGCCTATGGTTTTGTTGCTAATGGTTTACAGTTTACCAAAAGCACTACAGATAAACGGAGGAGAAAAAAAGTGGTGGGAAATGCAAATAATGAATAATGAATACCTCAGTTATGAATTCTAAGCAATTCTGTTCCTTTTGGGATCAAGAGTTATTTAATATAGAATAGACATGGAATTTGAAATAATGTGGCATTCTGAAATCGTTTCTGCATTTATTCAACTGAACAGACATTTTCTAATACCATAAAACAAATTGTTTTCCTTCAGATAATTAGAGCTCAACCTGAAAACTTAGCTTAAAGTGTGAGTTAGCCTCAGAAAGTCTTTATTAGCCCAAGCCCTGGTTATTAAATTTAATTTAATAAGTGAAAGTACTTCAAAAGCCAAAGGAATAGGTAAAATCATAAACAGACAAAATATAAAATATCACCTTCGAAAAATTTTTATTTTTGGATACTGTGATTATAGCAGAGTAATAATGAGCATTATTATAAATTAATGTTTATAAAGAGAATCTATACCTTAACAGGTGGAACAGAGAAATCATTTCTTCATAATCACAGTCAAAAGAAGCATTATAAACAGGAGCATTTAACAATGAGCAAGATGCCTATAAAACCTTACTGTAGTTTTGAGCTTGAAACATAAAAATATCTGAATGTTTTTCATTATCTTCTATAATTTTTTTAAGTTTTGTTATTCAGGAGGGATATTCCTATTAAACTATTAAATTTGCAATGTAAACAGCTTTCATTTTTTGTGACCTTAATGACACATAATTGAGAAATTATCTGTGATTTTTGTAACATACACTAATTTTATTTAATAATAACCGTACTTTGTCTTGTTTTTCAGTTCTAAACTAATTTGGTTTAACATATCAAAGCTAGATGGATAGAGAAAATAGATCAGATCTTTCGGGTTCCATCTGGAATAAAAGCTAGTAACAAATATAATCTAATAATGTCTAATAATAATTAGTGTAGACACTAATTGAAACTGTTTACAATCATCATCTTAAAACTTTACATGATTCTGCCTAAAATCTAAGGAAAGTTAGCTCTCTTGGTTTTGGTGGTCTTCTAACTAGTAAAAAAGCTGAGATTTTCATTTTTAAGAAAAATTATTATTTATTTTTCTGGAAATTAAACATAACTATAAGCCAACAATAATGTTACTGAATATATTTTTAAGAATCAAATACTTTATGCATATTTATACATTGCTACATATATCACTGAAAATTATTGACATTTATTTTAATATTAAAACTTCACAAACATGACTACTTTTGTAACATTACTTGTTAAGTAACACTGCTAAAATCTTGGACAGCTTCTAACATTATAAATAAATGAGACTACTCAGCATTTCAGAATAACAAAAAATAAAGGCATCTTTTTGTCATCATAACAAATTTCTGCAATTTTTATCATTTCTTTTAAAGTTCCTTTAAAAGCCATGAAGAAAACACCCTTTGACCCACTGTCATTCCCAGAAAATGTGTGGTAGTCGTTTTAGGGAAGAGCCGGGGAAAGCGAGGAGAGATTAAGTCAGTAGGAGGGAAAAAGTGTTGAAAATTAAGTTGTTCAAAATAAAAAACAAAGTGTATTGAACAGAGAGGTTAAATTAATATGACTTATAGACATACATAGGCTCTCTTACCCTAATCAGTCAATAGAAAACATAGCTCACAATCTCTAGTAGGTATATTTTTAAGCAGTTAGAAGCTAAATATTCTGTACTGCGGTGACATAGTGGCTGAAATGTTAACTTGAAATGGATAGGACTTGGAAGTCTTTCACATCTGCCATTTGTGTTCTGGAAAATTTATCTAATATCTACATAACCTCATTATTTATCATGCCTATCAGCAAACCATATTTCTTTGATATAACAAAATCCTATCTTGATTTAGCCCTGAAATGATAGATGCTGCGAGGAACAAAGCCCGGGTGAAAGTCTGCTGTATAATGATTGGACTCACAATTATTGCCTGCTTTATGGTGATAGCATCAGCCAAAAAGGTAAGTCCCTCCTTAGCACACAGGCATCTAGATGTGTGGTTACTGGGGATGCCAACACACGTGAACTCTTGGGGTTCCATCTCTAGCACTGAAATAAAGAAGGAAAGAGGTAGTCTTATAAATTTCTAAGAGCTGTTATGGACCTTGTTCTTAATTTGATGCAAGAACAAATTTGTCTTACCTGAAACAATCTTCAGGAATTATTTCTTAAGTCTGTGGCTAAAAGAGACAAATCAAAACAAATAAAAATTAGAACAGGGCAGTTTTAACCTGTGTAAAACCTGTACAAGGAGAACTTTGTTGCATAAAAGTTACCCAGACATTAGTTCATGAACTCAGTCATTCCATAAAGAAATCTTTCTGCCCTGTATATGAGCCCTTCCACTGTATCGAATGCAGTTTCTTTTTAATACCTCAGGAGAAATTTTTAATTTTGTTTTCTGCTTCCCCAAATCTCCTACCAGCTGGTCATTTTTTACCACCAAGGACAGCACTGGAAGACAGGGAACTCACCTCTCAGTCTTTCTTCAGTCTTTAACAACCTCCATGGTGGAACCTTTCAGCTTACCAGGTCCTTCTTCATTACATCACCTATAGTGAAACTCACTAGAGCCAGACTTATCAAAACAGCCACATCACACGGATTAGTTGCTTGAATCCCTAACCTTCACTGTCTAACAGTTAGCCAATTACCACATAATTCGGGCCTAGCCATGTTATTGTGTTGTTGTTTTCTTTAGACTCTCCAGTGACTCTAGGCCCACTGCTCTCATACACAGCTGAGGCCCACATACTTACCGATGTAAATGTGTTTCTTCCTGTTACCTGGGAAAATAATGTATCCTTTAAAACTTTTCTCATCTGATACAAAGTGTTTTAAATGCTTACCTACCTCAATCATCTCTTGTTTTAACTAGCCCAGATAAATGCTTATCTGCTAAACCTAGGACTCTCTAGGTTCTAGTAGTCTTCTAATTGTCGGCATATTGACTCATTCACAATTTAAGACAGTAAGTTTTTTTGGTGGTACCATGGAGAGATGGTCTTGCTGAGCAGTTCAGGCTAGCCTTAAACTTGCAGCATCCTACTGCCTCAGCCTCTTCAGTGCTGGGATTACAGTTGTGTGCCACCACACCTGGGCTCAACAATTAGTTTTTCTATTCCAGATAAATGCCTACTTTCCTTGAAGGCTGGTAAGAAAAGTTTGTCGTTTCATGCCCTCCCTTGATTCTTTCCACTTCAACCCCGTATCAAGGATCCAAATGCTGCACTTCTGTGTAGAGATTAAACTCCTAGCCTATAGGTGTTAAGACCACTATTTTTACCAAGTGTCCCAAATGAAACCCTTTCCTTCCACTCTGGCTCATCTTCCGTTCCCAACAGTTCATTCCCTGAGTTATTTTCATTTGTGGCATTTGAGGTATTTCTCTTTCCTATTTTAGGCTTAAATATTTGAAAGTATTTTGTTACATTGTATCAACAAACCTGTTTACATTTACCAAGAGAGGATGGAGGTAGTTCTGCTGTTATCTTATTAACTGGAAATCTAGTAATGTTTTTTTTCCATACCAGAAAACCATTTTTCTTGGATTCTATTTGTAATAGATGTCTTAAGTTACTTTACTCAGAAATCTTTCTTACATATGTTTGAGTAAAATATAAGCTCTTCTAAAGTCATTTTTTTTTTTCTTTCCCTTTCTCTCTCTTTACAGGCTGCAGAAAGGCATGAATCCTTAACAAGTTGGAACCTGGCAAAGAAAGCGAAGTGGCGTGAAGAAGCTGCATTGGCTGCACAAACTAAACCTAAATGATATTCTAAGTGACAAGGATTGACATGAATACCACTGTATTATCAACAACAATAAAAGAGATAAGATGAAACTTTTTTTTTTTTTAGGTTTTTTTGAGACAGGGTCTCGCTTTGTGGTTCAGGCTGGCCCTGAGCTCAGCCTCAAACTCACATCAGAATCCTCCTGCCTCTGCCTCCCGAGTGCTGGGATCACAGGCGTGAGCCACCACGCCCGGCACTGTGGTATGTGGTACTGGTTGCTGCTGGGTGTAGGGTCTCCACACCCAGTATTGTTATGTGGTTACCGGGGAATAAAGAAAATACCGGGCCCTTGCGCTTGCAAGACAGGCGCCGGAACCACTGAGCTAACTCCCCGGCCCCGAGATGAAATATTTTTGAAGATACTTGTCATGGTTTTATTTTGATAACAAAAAGCACAGAGTTATTTTTTTGGTGAACTAAGTATAACATCCATTTAAAAAGTGCACAAAGTGTAGCCAGATAGACTGTTGCACAGTTAAGATATTTCTGTAAACAGTACCTAGGTCACGATATAAATCACTAACTGAACTTCAGAAACATTTCGGCTCTCATTACTCCCCAAAGGTAATCACAGATCTGATTTTCAGTTCCATATACTAATTTTGCCTGTTTATGGGCTTTACAGATGGAATCACAGTATACAACTTGTGGATTCCTAACACTGTTGTGAGAGTCATGTGCCAATAACATTTATGCATTTTTATTGAATATTATTTCAACAATAAAATATAAGTATGCCAATTTATGTGGGTATTTGACTGTTTTGGTTACTGTAGATAAAATGAGCACACTACCCATGTCGTTAAAATGAGGCTAAAGTAAATCATCAAGGGGTCTTTAAAAATCAAAACTAATGTTCAACGTGAGTTCTACAATATTTGGTAAGTGCATAGTTCCTTTGGTGTTTTCTTTCAATGTCTGCAACTAGGTGAAACAGGTTTAAAAACAAGTTTCCAGGCCAGGGGTGGGGGTAATGGGGGTGGGGTGACGGTGGGCAGGGGAATGGGAAAAAGTGAGAATTAAGTCATGTCATATACTGGTACAAATTTTCAATGTCGATTGTGATCATGATGTATATATAAAATGTACCAATAAAATCAAATAATTTTTTAAAATATAGGCCTCCTCCCCCACAAGAGACAAAGGGAAACAACTGTTTTAGAGCTGACACATGGCCAGGAATACTTTGGGTTCCATGAATTTAAGTGCTGTAAGTGCACAGAAGGGAACAGCCTCAGGAGGAAAATTAAGTAACTGCCTTGCAAGTGTAAAAGCAGACCTGTAAAAAGTCTACTATTCCTCTAGTAATTTGTCTCCATTACAAAGTTCAAGAACAAAGCACTGATCTATACCCCAGCTAGTGTTATCAGTGGAACACAGGAATCCCTCTGGTGTGGTTTTCTTTCTGTGCCCTACTGGATGAACACTCAAGGAGTTGGCTCAGTATTATTAGCCATCACGTAAATGCAAATCAAAACCACAGTGAATGGTTATTATCAAAGACAGTAACAAATGCTGTTGAGGACATGAAAAACAGACTGTGGAGCTGTGAATTAAGTACAGCTACTATAGAAAACAGGATGAAAGTTTCTTCAGAAAGCTGAGCACAGAGCCATCCTATCAACCTTGATCTATTTTGACAGTCTGTAAATGACTTAAACACTCCAGTTAAAATCCAAATTCTGATTACTGGAGCAGCTGGTTTTAGATCTACCATCTTTCTACATGTTCCTCTCCCCGCCCTCTTGGTTTTTTAACTCTCTTCTACTTCACATACATTCAGTGATTCCATTTATCTACTTTGTTGGTTTTGTAAAGTAGTTGGAAAGTTAACCAATGATGCCAGATGTCTTTGCTTCCCATCGGGAATACACAATCATTAGCAAGAAAAAAAATCAAACACACATTTATATGCATATGCAATTGTAAAATATCATTTTTTTATTTTTAACATATTGTAACATTTCATAATATTGCATACTATGCAAGTGTTGATTTAGTTAGGTAAGAATATCCTTCCCTCATCTTCTCTCAATCAAAATTTAAAGGCATATTACCTTTCTAAAGTCCTGTTATACTGGTATCTAACATGTCACACTTCATTAAACAGTATTGCTACTGTTATATTATAAAATAATATAGTTAACAATTTAGTTTCACAGTTTCACAATTAAGCAACCAGCACACTGCAGAACTTAGAACACCAACAAAACTCCACTATAATTTTTTTATATTTACTTTTTTTCACAATGCTCCTCTGTAAGGAAAAAAAAAGGTAAAGGTAACAAATGCTTTTAGTTCTTTACCCAATAAGTCAATTTTTTAACTGCAGATGGGTTTTATAGTTATCAAAGGATATTTTATTCCTATGGCAGCAGATTTTATTACTTTTATAATATTTTTCTTGTCCTGGTGATCCAGTAAGTGAACAAATGACACTAAAAATTGAGAATCATTTAAACTGAAATTTATACTCTCCGAAAAAAACAGAATAAAATGAAATTTACCGTTAAAAAAAAATCAGCCAATGAATCAAGTACTTAAATGCTTTTATAAAATGAACATGACTATACAGATTAACTAATTCAAAATAGTACAAAACATACCAAATTTAGAAATGGAACCTTTTTCTTCCTTAGTATTTGTATGAAGGTTGCAATTAAAATCCACTTTATGACACATTTTTATTTTATTTGGCAATTTCTCGTGGATGTAAATGCTATCAATCTTTAAAAAGTTAAAAACACTTTTTTCACAAGGTAAAGTGCACATTAATGAAAATACATTTGGAGCATTTTAAGTGTCATACTTGAAAAGAGTAGTTACACTCTGAATTTTAAAAGCAAAGCATTTCTTAGTCTGGAGCTAATAAACTTACCACTAGGTCTAAGCTGGTCCAGTCCCTTTTGCATTCAAATCTAATCAAATTAATTTTTCAAGTAATAGATTTGAAAAATTAAAGTTTATATTTAAATGCTTACAGGCTTTGCCATATTCTGTACTTAATGAGATACATCTGTTTTACTGGCAAAAATTTTAAAACCACTGTTGAGAGGTCACCCTGTGTGTGTGCCTGCACATGCACACGTACATATATTTTTTTTCCTCCTATAAGAACTATATTTTTAATGATTTGTATTAAAGATGATAATGACTAGAGGGTCTTCAAAAGCAGGCACAGATGGTTAATACATCAATTATGTGCATTGTCCTGGTCATTTGCTATGAAAAAGTGGAATACCCTGTCAACTGATTCTAAGAACCATCTGCAGCACAAAATGGTACATTTCTGATAAAATCACAGTCAACTTAGTAATCTTTAATAGAACTACCCTTTTTTAAATAACAGTAGAAAAGAAAATCTTTTTAAATTCAATTATATAATTTCCACTATAATAAAAAAGGCACATATACAATCCTTTAATTAAGGGTGGAATAAAGTATTGGCAGCTGCAGCCAACATCACAGACACCATTAACCCTAGATTGTATAGCTGTAAGTTTTAAGCATCTTGCCAAAAGCTTGGTTCATGATACGTAATTTACAAGTGTCATACTATTTAAAGTATCCTATACACATTTTTCCCCTTGTAACATGCCTCCGATTTCCAGCAGAAACATTATAAATGCTATCATAAATGAAATCTTTCTTTACAAAAGAGACCATGAATCTTATCAAAATTATTTTAGCTCCCATCTTAACTATATTGCTAATTTGAAATTAAATAAATATTTTAGGTACGTAACTGGAAATGTAAATAGCCTGCATATAACTATCAATGAAAATATTGGAGTTCAACAGTACTGCTACATCTCCCTGGAAAATTCTATCAAGCACAGTACTGTATGAGAAGCACACACAAACACAAAATATATATTTTTTCCACTGAAACCTTTCTTTTAAACTTTCATAATCTAAAAAGGATTTTGCTTTTAATTCATAAAACACACATTATAAATGACTGATCTGATAAAAATGTAATCTAGTGCATAATAAGCAGCATTATGACCCTCTTAGTATTACCGAAAGAAAATTTCTACCACATTAAAGAACCTTTAACAATTTTCATTAATCACTTACTGTCAAAACTTTAAAAGCATTCAATAAAGTTTAATACATAACAAGGTGATTTCTTCAGAATACTTCTGTCATTCAACTACATAAATTCACTATTATAGAGAATAAAATTCTAATTACTGCTCTGAAAAAGAAATAATTACAGTGTTTAGGGTGTGCAGCACAACTGTAGATTCATGATGGCGTCTCTGCCTCAATGCTCTTTAAAATGAAGAGTGAAAAAATAGTAAAACTATTTCAAAAATGTTAATATTTGGTTGAAATACAAAATATATCAGTATAATAGCATTTATACTTTAAGACAAGTATTTTTTAATCATGTAATTGTTCAACATGAAGAACAACTTCTTTCTTCAACTGTCACATTCTATCAATACAATTATTCTTCTAAGTTTTATAGGTTTTCTATTGCATTTCTTTTTTACAAAGTATATCCTATAGCACAGTGATTTCTAATTTAAGGTAATAAATATTTTCACATTTTAATTTATTTTTCACATGATTTCATGCTTCTGAAACTTCCTTATTTTTGCTTCCAAGTAGAGGTAGATGTAGTAGAGAATGGGTGTCAGACTTTCAATGAAAACGCAATTATCAATAGCTGTACTATTGTGCACTTTCTAAAACTACATAAAAAAGATTTCAGAACCATTATGTAACATTTCATCAGTTCTCATTTTCAAGCTACAATTAAATAATTGCATAATATATTTATTCACAAATAGATAATCTCAACAAAAAAGACATAAATACAAACACATACAAGAGAAAACCCTAAAAGAAAAAGCTGCATCTGAATGGAAACTTCTGTTTCAGTTTGCTTCTAACAAGTTCAAATTTTTCTTCTCTGTCCTATACTAAAAGAAGTTATTCCAACTGTCACTGCTGACAAAGAGGATATAATTTGAAACAACTCTTTTAGCCGTTGATTTTCTCCCCACAAATTAAAGCTGAAAGCCTTCCATTGGTGCCTCCTGCTGCTGAAATACAAACTGTTGGTGGTTTTCATCCACCTGAGGTCCAATGCTGGGGTCATCTTCTTCTACACCAAAATAATGTTCAATCAGATCAAATGCCTTTTGGTAAATTTCCTGATTTTCATGGCTTTGCAGAAACTCAATTTTATCCAGACCTATTAAAGAAAGTGCATATATGACAAGTTATCATTAAAGTTTCAGTGTATATTTAAATCAAAATAATAAATCAACAGCATCCATTACTCCACTAGCAATAGACTGCAAATTAACTTTTGCACACACGAATAGCTAAGATGTATGTCTATTTCTTCAAGAATGATTGTATAAAGAACTGTGAAGTGAAGGACCATGGGCCTGGTAGTAAGAGCTCACAGTCTCAACCACCCTGTTAGCTACGTGGTCTTGACCACATTTGTTGAATTTTTCTGTAGTTGAGTTTCTCACTTGTAAAATGAGTTTTATAAGAAATTTTAAAAGTCCCTTCCAGAGTATTTACGCTAACCAATAAAGCATAAAGAGAGAAAGTAATAAACCAATTAGAGCCAAACAATGTTACTGTACAATAAATGTAAATTATTTGCAAATTTATAGCATTTTTTCATAGCAAAATACCATATATGTCTGTTACTTGACTCAAAGCATAGTCTATAGTCCAATTGAAAAACCTCATTCTGAAAAAATGAGAAGAATCTATAACATTTTATTTTACTACTTAGATAAATCTTGGTCAGTGACAATGAACCTGTTAGAGACCAAATACCAAACTGCGGCCTAAAACCCACTTACTAATTGTGAAGTACAAACACTGCAATTTAGTTTAGAAAACACAACTCATACATCAACATTTTTTGTCTTAAAAGAAAAAACAGTAACATAAGACATAGGTTTGTCACCATCAATCTAGATAAGGCTGAAATATTTGTTTTACAGAGTCCTTTCAATAAAATTAATATAGAATAAGAATAAGCGAAGCAGACAAATACCTACAGGCAAGAATAAACTGAGCATTAGTGTAACTTGGGATCAAAATAATAACTGTAGTAAGGAAATATTCTTAAAGCCAGTGATTAATATGTTGTCCATGTAATGTTTAATCAGTGACATATATAATTAAAGACAGTGTGATATCCCAGGCTTCACAGAGAATCATAAATAAAAGTTTGAATCAGCATACAGTAAGAGGACTTAACATAAAGTATTAACAAAGTACAAGAAAAGCTATTTATTCATACCTATTCTAAAAATTTTTTTTTTTTTTTTTTGAGACAGGGTCTCACTTTGTGGTTCAGGCTGGCCCTGAGCTCAGCCTCAAACTCACATCACAGCAATCCTCCTGCCTCTGCCTCCCGAGTGCTGGGATTACAGGCGTGAGCCACCACACCCAGCTCTGTGGTAAGTGGTACTGGTTGCTGCTGGGTGTGAGTCTCCCCGCCCAGAATTGTATGTGGTTACCGGGGGATCGAACCTGGGCCCTCAGGCTTGCAAGACAGGTGCAGGAACCACTGAGCTAAATCCCCAGCCCCCTAAAAGAAATTTCTTATGAGTTAAAGATTTTAAGGAGCCAATCAGAAAAATCTGGCCAATAAAATGTTTTTTTCACTAAATCATCAATGGAGGGACAATGATTTTATAAACAGAAGAAACGAGATTAAACTGAGCCATTTATTAAATATAAATGAATAGAGCTTATTTTATTAAAGTAGAAAATAGGACTGGAAAAAAACTATCAAAATAAATTTAAAAATTGAAAATTTTTTAAAAATTCAGATAGTTAACTAGATAAAGTATGATAGATATGTAATTTCGCTTAGGAGTATACTAGTACATGGAAAATATATACCACAGTATATAAAATAAGCTGAGAAATACACAAAATGTAACCTGGTGATATCAGGTTACATCTGCTAAATTAGCAATTCACCAAACAAGCATAAAGCTGTAGAGCACATTCACCTACAGCAAGGGAGTAACTCTTCAGTAACAGGCCTTGGATAGTAAAATGAGGAGTTTGCACATAGGACTCAGCAACTACACTCCTCAAAATGCATCCTAAGATACTAAGTTCAGCAAAACAATCAAATTTATATGCTCAAAGATGCTTATTTTGGCATATAATAAGCAGTAAGTAACTGTAAACAAACTAATGGTCAACCCCAAGTGTATGGCTAAAGCTGTATATGGTATGGCTGAAAGCAAACATCATGTTTATGCAAGATACATTACATAGGTACAAAAACAGTACAAATGATGGAGAAATGTAAAATTTTTACAAAATGTTAAAAAGCAGGGCCAGAGATTTAGCTCAGTGGTTCTTTCTGGTGCCTGTCTTGCAAGTGCAAGGACCCGGGTTCGATCCCCGGTTAACCACATATAATACTGGG
>PVIR01008501.1:20717-40856 GCA_004026965.1 Petromus typicus
AAAAAAAAAAAAAAAAAAAAAAAAAAAAACTAAAAAGCAGAAAAAATTTAAAATACAGTTATAAAATCAATATAAAGTATTTAAATGTAAGGATAATATAAAAAGAAAGTTAAATGATAAAAATAAGTTGTTATTGGGGGCCGGGGAGTTAGCTCAGTGGTTCCGGCGCCTGTCTTGCAAGCCCAAGGGTCCGGGTTCGATTCCCCGGTAACCACATAACAATACTGGGTGTGGAGATCCACACCCAGCAGCAACCAGTGCCACATACCACAGTGCCGGGCGTGGTGGCTCACGCCTGTAATCCCAGCACTCGGGAGGCAGAGGCAGGAGGATTCTGATGTGAGTTGGAGGCTGAGCTCAGGGCCAGCCTGAACCACAAAAGCGAGACCCTGTCTCAAAAAACCTAAAAAAAAAAAAAAAAACCTCTAAAAACTAAATAACTACCTAGCGCTTGCAAGACAGGCACCGGAACCAATAAATAACTCAATAAATAAATAAAAATGCAGTGCTTTTATAATAAGAATTTTTATGGAACCAAGGAAAAACTAGCCAAGGGAGATTATGGAGAATTGACAATAATAAATTCTTAACTGGCTGCTTACCATATGCTTCCTCAATGAGAGCACAGTATGGATTAATGCGGACTCTCTTCTGCTTAGATTCTTGTTCTCCAAGACGTAAAATATTTTCAAGTCCATTTAAAGCCACCTGGACTATTTTGGAGTCCATAACAGTCAAAAGATCACACAGTGGTTTAATGCAGCCTAAGGCTACCAAATACCTTCAAATAATTTTTAAAAAGAGAGAAGTGAAGAAAAACATTTAAAGACTTTAAACACTAACAACGACACAGAAATATTCTTCATGATGAAACGTTTGTAAAACCAACTGAGATAAGTATTCCTATAAAAACTTAACCATTCCAAGACCAAGGATTTAGCTCAGAGGTGCTGTGCCTACCTGACAAGCACCAGGTCATAAGTTGGAAGAAAGAAAAGAAAAATAGCAACTTAACCCTTCTAAATGTTTAAATTTTCATTTAAATAAAGAACAAAATAAAAGACAATAGGAAATAGTGAGATAAATCTTTAACATATGAGAAAGGAATCAAAAGTTGAAGAGAGGAGATTTTTTAAGAAGTGTAGGGAACTGTGTTTTGTACATGCACCAAGTCTCTGTGTGAAACATGGTCGTTACATACTACATGATCATTGCATACTACAGATTACATGGTCGTTACATACTACAAACAGTGCAGAGAAGGCAAGAAATAGAAGGAAGGGACGGGGAAAGGGGGTAAAAAGGAATTATGATCTGTCATATGTCATGTATATGTACCAAATCCCCATAATGAATTTAATTATTATGTACTGCAAACATGTATCAAGAAAAAGAAAAACAAGACTTTAAAAATCTGTATTGTCATTCTAATTTAAAATAGTTACCAATAAATGGTTTTGCAAATACTATAAAATATAAATACAGGCACCATGGTACTTGGATCTGTTTGTGCATAGCATACAAACACTGTAAACAGTGAGTTCAATGTATGTGTAGGCCTTTTTTAAGGGATATATATATACACATAGGGTAGTCATGTGAGGAAGCTGAAGAAATATAAAAAGAAAGGGCCATATGAATTAAATTCAGGACATTTCATATAAACACAACCAGTTAACGTCTTAAACATGCACTGAGTTTCACAAGTACCGATTTCTAGGAACAAAACAGGCCACGATGTAAATAATGTTAATATATAATGTTCACAAAATACTCCATTTCATAATGCTCTTCCTTTTGTTATTATTTTCACAGTTTCTATAACTTCATGTTAAGCACAAGTGTTGACAACCTACCTCACAGTTTGAAAGGTAAAGGAAATGCAATCCATAAAAGCACCTGATACCCTTCTAACATTCCACAGCTGAAATGACTGGCTTGGCTACTTAGCAAGCACTCTTGGTACACGTGAGGCTACCTGATATCAAGAAATTGTCTTCCCATGTACACAGAGTGAATGGTTAAAGATAATCAACTTCATTTGGACAACTGATCTATAATAAATTTGAGAAATAACTTGTGGAAAAGATATAATCATGAAAATAATTTTTTTGTGCTACAAGGAAATAAAGTGAAAAAATACACTTTTGCAGATGGAAAAACTTCCAACCAAAAGCACCAAAAATAACAGTAGGATTAAAAAAATAAAGAAGAGGGCCAGGGATTTAGCTCAGTGGTTCTGGTGTCTGCCTGGCAAGCACAAGGTCCCAAGTTTAATTCCCAGTAAACACATATCACAATGCCATGCGTGGTGACTCATGCTTGTAAGCCCAGCACTCAGGAGGCACAGGCAAGAGGATTGCTATGAGTTCGGGGGCAGCCTAGGTTACACAGTGGGTTCAGGGCCAGCCTGAACTACAAAGCGAGAGACTCTGTATCAAAAAAAAAAAAAAAAAGATTTTGTTTCATTACTATCTGTATTCACAAATGAAGTAGAAAGATTGACTAAAACAATGCAGCAGAATAGAAAACAAAAAGCGAACGCTGGGGTCCACTGGCACTTATCTAGCTGCAGTACTAGGGAGGCTCAGGTAGGGTAATAACAAGTTCAAGTCCCACTTGAGTAATTTAGTGAGATTCTACCTCAAGTTTAAAAATTTAAAAGGGGTGGGGTGTAGCTCAGTGTAAATCCCCTAGTCTCAAATTCTAGTGCTGTAAGAGTAAAACAGCACAGAAAGATGGTATTAGTATATACCTTAACACATACACACTCTTTTCAGAGCCAGACAGTAGTACAAATGGAAACACTAAGAGTGATCTAACAACAGATAGATTTCAAAATCCTGGATTTGTAGAATAATATTATAAGTTGGTTCCTTTTGTGTTATCTTGCTATTAGTCCAGGGTATCCCTGAACTCACTATGTAGCACAGGCTGGCTGTGAACTTGCAGCAATCCTGCTGCCTTAGCTTCCTAAGTGCTGGGATTACAGGTGTTTGTCAGCAGGCCAAGCTGGGTTCTTTCATCAATTTAAAAACTCAGGGGCCAGGGATTTAGCTCAGTGGTTCCGGCGCCTGTCTTGCAAGCGCAAGGGTCTGGGTTCGATCCTGGTAACCACATACAATGCTGTGTGTGGAGACTCACACCCAGCAGCAATCAGTACCACCTACCACAGTGCCGGGCACGGTGGCTCACCCCTGTAATCCCAGCACTTGGGAGGCAGAGGCAGGAGGATTGCTGTGATGTGAGTCTGAGGCTGAGCTTAGGGCCAGCCTGAACTACAAAAGCGAGACTCTATCTCAAAAAACCTAAAAAATTAAAAAAAAAAAAAATGATGATGATTACAAATAATAGCCGAGCATAGTGGTTCATGCCTGTAATCCAGCATCCAGGAGGCAGAGACAGGAGGATTGCCAAGAGTTCGAGGCTACCCTGGGCAACATAGTGAGTTCAGGGCCAGCCCTAACTACAAAGTGAGACACTGTCTAAAATAAATAAATAAATAAAAGAAAATGAATAACAATGATAGTCGTAGTTAACTTTGACAGCTTAATGTTTAGGCACCAGAGAAAAATGGATAAATTTCACTTAAACTAGTATTTTTACTGAATGCATTTTAGCAGCATCATGCCTTCCTTGTAGGCTCAAGGTCCTAAATTGGGAGGGGTATGAATGAACTTTTATTAAAGGAGCAAAATTTTAAAGCAACATGATCTATAAGCCCATTTAAATACTACTAATGTAGTTAGTAAAATAAAAATAAAAGGTCTACATTTTAAAAGCTAATATATGAGAAAAAATAACCAGTACAGAAAAGTAAAAGTGTAATAACCACTGATAAGAATAACAACTGATTAGAAGAGCATCTTGAAATAGATGCCTATTTCAATTAATTTGAAATAAGGTATTAAAATATTAGTTATTTCTATGTAATAAAATTAATTATTTTTATTTTAGTGTTCTAATGCCCAAAATAGGTTTGTGTAAATTAACATACACTGTTCCCTGTTCAGATTTTTAGTCTCTAGCCTGCCATGGAGATTATTAGCTAGAATTTAATTTTTTAAAAATCACTGTGAGGGCCAGGGATTTAACTCAGTGGTTCTAGCGCCTGCCTAGCAAGCGCAAGGTCCTGAGTTTGATCCCTAATACTACAGGCCACAATGCCAGGTGTGGTGCCTGAGACTTGTAATCCTAGCATTTGAGAGACGGAGGCAGAGGCAAGGAGGCTTGCTGTGATATTGAGGCTTGCTTGGGCTACATGGTGAGCTCAGGGCCAGCCTAAACTACAAGTGAGACCCTGAAAAAAAAAAAAGTGAGACCTGTCTCAAAAAAAAAAAAACAACCAAAAACCATGAATAACAAATGTTGACACTTCATTAATAAAAAGGTATGTTCACTTCAAATTGTTTCACTTATACTTAAAAAGCAATTTAAAAAACTGTATTCTCCCTTAAGAAAATATATTTTTATTCAGTGGAATACTACTCTGCCATAAAAAGTATAAACGTGACATTTCTGATGAATGGATGCATTTCTAGATCATAATGTTAAGTGAAATAAAATAGACACACAAGCTTAACTATTCCATTGTTTCTTGTTGAGAAATCCAAAGGGTAAATAAGGAGCAGAACAGAGGACAGATACTGGGAAGTAATTAAAAGATGTCCAAATAGGCAAGGAAAGAAAAAGGAGGAAGGAAGGCAAGGGAGTGAGGGGAAAAAAAGAGAGCAGATGAAAAAAGGGAACTAGACCTTTTGTAAGTAGGGAGGGGAAAAAGGAGTTGAAGGGAGGGAGGGAGATGGGAAAAAAGAAGAATTAAGATATGTTACATACAGGTACAAACTGCCTATAATGAAGGTGAACATTCTGCACGGCGAATATATACTGTACTAATAAAAATTTAAAATAGTATTTTCTACAAAACAATAACAAAACCCTGCATCACACCTTATTTGATCTGGAGTCCCTCCTGAGGTTGCATTGGTTATAGCCCAAGCTGCTTCCTTTCTGGTGCGAAACTCTGCTTTCTGAAGAATCTCAATCAAAACAGGAAAAATACTTGCATCTATAACAGCCTGAGAATAGGAAAAAATGATGAAGCATAGCTGGTGCAAAAAGTTTTAAAAATATTACCAAGTTTAAGAGTACTGAAACTGAGTGATTTCACAATACCAAGGTGTCTCGAATTAACTTTGGAAACACTGTATATATAATCTGGCAACAAAATTTCACCTATTTTTCTTTAAAAAGAACAATTGCTTTTTAGATAACAGTAAAGATGTTAGCAGGATATGAGCGAGCACAGGAATATGAATAATAAAAATAGGTAAGCAATCACTGACTTAATGAACTAGATAAAACCCTTATAAATCAATGAAAGCTCTAAGAAGAAGATAACTGCCTAATTTAAAACTAATGAAGAGGACTGGGGATTTAGATCAGTGGCTGGGGTGCCTGTCTTGCAAGCACAAGGGCCCAGGTTTGATCCCAGTAACCACATACAACACCAGGTGAGGAGATTCACACCCAGCAGCAATCAGTGCCACATACCAGTGACCAGCATGGTGGCTCACGCCTGTAATCCCAGCACTCAGGAGGCACAGGTGGAGGATTGCTGAGTTTGAGGCTGAGTTTAGGACCAGTCTAAACTACAAAGCAAAACCCTATCTCAAAAAACTAAAACAAAAAAACCCAATAACAACAAAAATAAAACTAATGAAGAACAATTCCTTTATGACGATTGGGTTTATATATATGCACTGGGTACTGTGTGCAGATAAATATAAATCTCACTAGATTAAAAATAAATTTTACTACTTTTTAGGAGTCTATTTCTTAAACTAATCTTTATAAATAACTCACTAAAATATGTCACTGATAAATGCTGACTCATGATACACTGTTATTTTAAGACAGTCTTCTTGTAGACTTAGACTGGAAGGGCTGTTACCTGGATCTGAGCTCTGTTACCAGCAGTTACGTTCGAAATGGTCCAGCAGGCTTCTTTTCTAATTGACTCCTTTGAGCTCTTCAACAAGTGCAGGAGACAGGGTAACGCAGAGCAATTTAAAATCACCTAAAGATAATTAGACACAGAAACAAAAAGTTTTACAGCAAACAATCTACATGAAAATTTACTATTAGATTATTTAGAAGTATAAAAACCGTTCTGAAAAATGAACAGAAAAGAGAAATTTTCCTGAAGTAAAACACAGACTTGCTGCTTTTCCTTTCTGCTGCTGCCAAAGCTTATGTTGTGGCAGATTAGTAAGGTGCCCTGTTCTCAGTTGTATCCTTCAAGTTTATAAGTAAAAGTAAGTTTACATGTAGTATGATTAGTGCAAATACAGTTTTTTTTGTTTTTTTTTTTTAGGTTTTTGAGACAGGGTCTCGCTTTGTGATTCAGGCTGGCCCTGAGCTCAGCCTCAAACTCCCATCACAATCCTCCTGCCTCTGCCTCCCGAGTGCTGGGATTACAGGCGTGAGCCACCACGCCCAGCACTGTGCTATGTGGTACTGGTTGCTGCTGGGTGTGGGTCACCACACCCAGTATTGTTATGTGGTTACCGAGGAATTGAACCCGGTCCTTGCGCTTGCGAGACAGGCGCCGGAACCACTGAGCTAACTCCCCGGCCCTGCAAATACTGTTTTAAAATGTTACCTAGTAGATTTATTTTGAAACTCAATGGCTTTTTTGAAAAAAGTCAGGAATTTTGGAAATAAATGAAAGTATTTTCAGAATTGAACTGACATAATTATTCGAAGAAAGATTCAGCGATTGAGATCAGGACCCAGCTATTAAAAATAATGTGCGCCAGAGATTTTAGCTCAGTGGTTCTGGCACCTGCCTTTTAAGCACAGGGTCCGGGTTCAATCCCCAGTACTACGTACCACAATGCCAGGTGTGTGTGTGTGTGTGTGTGTGTGTGTGTGTGTGTGTGTGTGTGTGTGTGTGTGTGTGTGTAACTCACTCCCACAGCAATCAGTACCACATACCACAACGCTGGGCGTGGTGGCTCGTACCTCTAACGCAGAGGCAGGAGGATTGCTGAGTTCCAGGCTGAGTTCAGGACCAACCTGAATTACAAAGCAAGACCCTGTCTCAAAAAATTAAAAGAAAAAAGCATAATGTGTAAGATGTTTATTTCATTAAAATTTTTACTACTCCTGTTTTGTTTTGGGTTTTTTTGTGGTACCAGGGATTGAACTCTGGCCCTTGTGCTTCTATGGGTAGGTGTAGTATCACTTGAGCTAAATCTCTAGCCCATACTTTTCTTTTGTAAAGAAATATTCTGTTTTGGGGCTGGGGAGTTAGCTCAGTGGTTCCAGCGCCTGTCTTGCAAGCGCAAGGGCCAGGGTTCCATCCCCCGGTATAGACCCACGCCCAGCAGCAATCAGCACCATATACCCCAGTGTCGGGCATGGTGGCTCACGCCTGTAATCCCAGCACTTGGGAGGCAGAGGCACGAGGATTGCTGTGAAGTGAGTTGGAGGGTGAGCTCAGGGTCAGCCTGAACTACAAAGCAAGACCTTGCGTCAAAAAAGAAAGAAAGAAAGAAAGAAAGAAATATTCTGCTTTGCCCTTTTATATCTTTTTTTATCTTTTTTATATCTTTTTATTACACTGTAAGATTAATTGTGTTATGTTCAAAATAATTCCCAATGACTGACATGAAATTAGTAATGTGTATGGAGTATACTACACTGAAAATTCAACTGAGAAAGTATGTCTGGAAAAGCATTTTCATTTAAAGCACTAGTTTAAATAAAAACACAGATCAACTACTTATAACTCTGGTGAGTATCAAAACAGGACTTGAAAAGTAAAGCTGTAAAACATGTAAGATAATAAGACAACACATTTAAAAGTTGTAAATGAGGTAAAATTTAATGTGTTACACAGTTTAAGGTTTTATCTTCAAGAAGGATTGTGGCCCGAATCTAGAGTCAATCTTGACATCATTCCTAAATTGACCTCTCTCCAAAGTCAATTAGCAATACTAGACTTAGTTCCTTACTCTTTCCATTTGAGACTTTGACATAAAAAGTCTACCTCTAATGTATTTTTTTTTTTTTTGAGACAGGGTCCCGCTTTGTGGTGCAGGCTGGCCTTGAG
Source organism: Petromus typicus (assembly GCA_004026965.1). NCBI lineage: Eukaryota > Metazoa > Chordata > Mammalia > Rodentia > Petromuridae > Petromus > Petromus typicus. Next base: position 28,837 of record PVIR01008501.1, read on the forward strand.
CTCAGCCTCAAACTCACATCACAGCAATCCTCCTGCCTCTGCCTCCCAAGTGCTGGGATTACACGCGTGAGCCACCACGCCCAGCACTGTGGTATGTGGTGCTGACTGCTGCTGGGCATGAGTCTCCACGCCTAGTACTGTATGTGATTACTGGGGATTGAACCCAGGCTCTTACGCTTGCAGGACAGGCACCAGAAACACTGACCTAACTCCCCGGCCTACCTCTAATGTATTTATAACCAAACACCCTTTCACTAACAGTTCCTATTTTACTTACAGGTAATGCCTCTAAAAAATACTCATACATATCTGTGTAACCACATAAATCTCTTCCAGTCTACTGAAATACTTCTCTACTTTGAAGATCTAGATTTAATTCCATTCCTTTAAGGAAACTACACAGATTTCTTAACACACTGAACTCTTTTTAAAACTTTTACACTATTTAGTATTAGTTCACAACACTCATATACTATCTTGGCTAATTTGTTTTGTTCTAGTATATATTTTCTCCCTAAAAGACTAGAAAACCCTCCAGAGCCGAACCTGTACCCTGTAGTTTTTTCTACTAATACAGGTCTAGGATAGCACCTTCTCTTAGCTTTTTTTTTTTTTTGTGGTACCAGGGATTGAACTCTGCCTATTATGAATATACCAAAAATTGCTAAGATCTTAATATGTAAGCAAGTAGTATGAAACACAATAAAATGTATTATATTAACAGTTGGTCATATGAAAGTCTGGACTCACCTGTGTTTGAATATCATCACCAGTGACAATGTTACCAACTGCTCTTAATGCAGGTGATACAACTTTGTAATCACTGTACCTGAAGACAAAAACAAAATTACTAAAAATATAAAATTTGCAGAAGTTGCAAAAATAGCAACTTTTCACACAGATCCCATTTAAGCCTCAGTAATTCTCCTAGCACTACTTTCTAATAAAGGATCTAATCCAAGGTCCCATATTAACTCACTTGTCATCATTCTCCAGGTTCTTTCAATCTAGATAATGACTGCTTTTTTTTTTGGAGACAGGGTATCACTTTGTAGCTCAGGCTGGCCCTGAGCTCAGCCTCCAACTCACATCACAGCAATCCTCCTGCCTCTGCCTCCCGAGTGCTGGGATTACAGGCGTGAGCCACCACGCCCAGCACTGTGGTATGTGGTACTGATTGCTGCTGGGCATGAGTCTCCACGCCTAGTATATGCTTTATCTATTTACTATCATTTCAATCATATGCTTTATCTTTTTTTTTTTTTTTTCTGAGGCAGGGTCTTGTTTTTGTAGTTCAGGCTGGCCCTGAGCTCACTATGTAGTCTAGGCAAGCCTCAAATTCATAGCAAACCTCCTATGCCTGCTTCGTCTCCTGAGTGCTGGGATGTGAGCCACTACGCCCATGATTGCTGATGGGTGTGAGTCACCATGCCTGGCATTGCAGAATGTGGTACTGGGGATCAAACTCAGGACCTTGCACTTGCTAGGCAGGCACCGGAACCACTGAGCTAAATCTCCAGCCCTCTACTAATTTATTTTAGTATACTCTGGGGTTTTTTATTTTCTCACTCATAATATATTATTATAATTTACTCCAAAGTTCACACTATCCCAATTTTGGGCAGAAGACATCCCTATAAATAGACTTCAGTGTCCTTTTGACATTTCTCCTTTCTTTGAGCACTCAGTATTTTTGATGTTCATCTGAGTTTTTTCTCATTCCCAGTCCTGGGGCCAGTTAGTTTCAGATTCTTGTTTCCTCTGAATGGAGTATGGTACTTAGAATCTAAAGTTTAGGCCTTCACTGTTTTCAGCATTTTCTAAAGAGCTGCTATTCCTAGGCATTCTCAAACCTGGGCTGTGACCTCTTCATTGAATTCACTTGCTCCCTGCCCCCTGTCCATTACACTGTTCTCATGCAGGCCTCGAGGGGCAGCATATTGGCTTTTTGACAAGAGAAATATACAATGCTTTAATATTGAAAGATTATTAGTTATAATATCTAAGAAAATAAATTTTCTTCGAAGTTCTTGGACTGGGGATTTAGCTCAGTGGTTCCAGTGTCTGCCTGGCAAGCACAAGTTCCCAAGTTCAATTCCTGGTACTACACACCACAACACTGGATATGGTGTTTCATGCCTGTAATCCCAGCACTCGGGAGGAGGAGGCAGAAGCAAGAGGGTTGCTGAGAGTTCGAGGCTAGCCTGGGCTGCATAGCAGGTTCAGAACCAGCCTGAATTACAAAGAGGAGGGAGGGAGGGAGGAAGGGGAAAGAAAGAGAGAGAGAGATCGAGATCCTGTCTAAAAAAACAACAAAAAACCAACCAAAATGTTCTTGATTTCTTTGTACAGAAAATCTATTCTTTGAGAAGAAGGGAGGTAGCTATAATAGCATAACAAAAAGTCATACATGAGGGGCAGAGGATTTAGCTCAGTGGTTCTAGGCATCTGCCTGGCAAGCCCATGGTCCTGAGTTTGATCCCTGGTAACCACATACCACAGTGCTGGGCCTGCTGGCTCCGCCTGTAATCCCAGCACTTGGGAGGCAGACGCAGGAGGACTGCTGTGTGTTCAAGATAGCCTGGTCTATAGAGGGGCTACATAGTGAGTTCGGGCCAGCCCGAACTACAAAGTGAGACCCTGTCAAAAAAAAAAAAAAAGATGAAATTATTGTAACAAATAATAAACTAAGTGCTGGGGATGTAACTCAGTGGCACTGCACCTGCCTGGCAAGCAAAGGTCATGAATTAGATCCTGGAAACAACCAAACAAAACACATAGTAAACTAGACTATCAGTTATTAAGAGTGGGAACTGTGTCCTATACTTCATTAACAAAGTCTGACATATCATCTTAGCAGATCGATGGCATTCTAAGTTTCTCCTGCTCATAGTGAGAGCATAGAAAACTAAGGGAATTCATCTACAAAATAATCAGTCCCTATCTCAGCAATGATAAAAATTTGAAGATAAATTTTTCAGGATTATAACTACTCTGTAAAATGTAAGACTGTTAGCTTTTTAATTCTTTCTAAAGAAATAACTCTAAGATGCTTACAAGAGGAGAATTTTAATTGTTAGACTTAATACAACCATACAATTATTAAGCATGAATTACAATTACATCAATAGCTCCACCAATCTTCGACAGACTCCAGAATCAATAACAGCTTGGATTTTATCATTTGGTCCATCAGAGAGATAAGAAAGGGCCCAGCACACATCTGCTAACACATCTGAGTCACTGCTAAACAACAATCGTGACAGGGCAGTTAAGCAAGATGAAACCTGAAAGAGAAGAAGGAGTCAACATTTTTTCTTTAAAAACAAGTTTCCTTAGGGAGCTATAGAAATCCATTTTAAAAGTGCAATTTATATTTGAGTCATTTATACTCAAATGGACATACCTTGAGGACATACTCATAAGTGAAATAAATGGGTCAAAGATGTGTAAATACTGTATCTTTTCTCTGGTATGAGAAATTAGATATGTAAATGAGTTCTTAAACGTATGCTAAATATTGTGAAATAGAAAATATTCAAAGGGAAAAAGGTGATTAGGGTAAGTAAAGAAGGGAAAGAAGAAAAATGATGGTAAAAAAAGAAACAAAGCTTATGTGTATGGGGGGGGGTGTAGAGTGGGTAAGCGAATGGGAAAAAATGAGAATTAGGGCTGGGGATTTAGCTCAGTGGTTCCGGCGCCTGTCTTGCAAGTACAAGGACCCAAGTTTGATCCTTGGTAACCACATACTGGGGATGGAGACTAACACCCAGCAGCAATCAGTACCATGTACCACAGTGCCGGGTGTGGTGGCTCACGCCTGTAATCCCAGCACTTGGGAGGCAGAGGCAGGAGGATTGCTATGATGTGAGTTTGGGGCTGAGCTCAGGGCCAGCCTGAACCATAAAAGTGAGACCCTGTCTCAAAAAAAAAAAAAAAAAAGAGAATTAATTCATGTCATGTACTGGTATAAATTCAAAAGAAAAGTGAAATTTAATCTCCTATAAAACCAGAAAAATTAAAATACTATATTGTTTCCACTTATGTTCAGATTATGAATTTTAAGCTGATTATGACTATTATTAAACTTATTTTGAAAATGATCTGTGATATAATTTTTGAAAAATAATGTGTATTTGTGTCTCCTATGTTTAAATTTTACATTCCATCGGCCCTCAAATGTGTACTACAATTAAATGTACACAGAAACTGAAATGCTTCAGGTAAATGTTTACTATAATGAATATAGAATATAAGATAACCTACATAGCCTCACTTTGTGCATTACATATATTTCACCGGTAATAACTCTGACAGTCATTTGGAGAGCAAAGGCATAGAAATATTAAAATAAATATATTTTTGTAAGATATTCAAATGGAAGTCACTAATAATGTATATTTCCTAATACAATGAAACCCTAAGTTTTCAACTAAAAAGAACAGAACAAAACAATGCCAATTTTGAATTGTTCTAGTATTAACATTACAACTCATTAGCTGTGGAGGTGAAAAGTCACTTCATCTCTCCAAGACTCAGTTTTGAAATCTGAAACAAAGGGTGATAAAATCTACAATGCATACTTATTTTCCTGTTGGAAAAGTCTAGACTCAACCACTTCCTATTAGCTGTGTGATCATAGGAAAATTACAGAATGCTAAATCCAAATTTCATTTAAAAATATAGTACCATTACGTTTGTAAGAATACATACAGCCATCTAAGAAAAATGCCTGCCATCTAGTGGCTACTCCAGGAACAGCTCTTTTTATTACCATGACTGACACTGAGTCTATATTGCCTACATTTTTCTAAAATCTATCTTCTAACCTATATCTTAGTTTTTCTCCTCATAGAAGAGCTACAGTAATCTTTCCCTTATCCATGGATGATCCATACTAAGAACCCGAACGCATGCTGAAAATCATGCATTGTACGAAATCTTATATAGACTGATTTCCCTATAAATACAGACATAATTTAATGCCTTTGAGACATCAAGCACTTATCCTGCACCATGTCTGGAATTTTTGTGGCATGGTGTGCAAATTTTTAACATGACCTTTTTTCTTGTTCACAATTTTTTAAATGTACCTCTTAGCAACCTGAACATGCTTTTCTTTGTTAAGAGGAAAACATCTTTCACTTAAAAAGGAGCCTCTATTTATTATATCTGAATTGCCAGCATGGCAAGGGCCATCTGTCAACAGCCATTTGATAACAAAGAAAGGTACCAAGTGGTTCTACCACGTAAGCACCAAGTGGGTAACATGGATATGCTGCACAGGTAAATGATTTACACGCCGGGCAGGATAATATAAGATTTCATCATGCTACATAAACACACAATTTAAAATTCATGATTTCTGAAATTTTCAATTTCATATTTTTAGATCATAAATAACCAAAATTTTAGAAAGTAAAATCACAGTTAACCTGTTCCCAAAAAAGTGTTGCTTCTATCTCTGTCAACCATCTCTCATTTCAACAGAGAAATGTGTGAATCAATTTTTTAAAACAAAAGGAATTCTAAAAAATTTTTTTAAGGGCCGGGGAGTTAGCTCAGTGGTTCTGGCGCCTGTCTTGCAAGCGCAAGGGCCTGGGTTCGATTCCCCGGTAACCACATAACAATACTGGGTGTGGAGACTCACCCCAGCAGCAACCAGTACCACATACCACAGTGCCGGGCGTGATGGCTCACACCTGTCATCCCAGCACTCGGGAGGCAGAGGCAGGAGGATTGTGATGTGAGTTTGAGGCTGAGCTCAGGGCCAGCCTGAACCACAAAAGCGAGACCCTGTCTCAAAAAAAAAAATTTAAGCAATATATTTATTTATTTATTTTTTTTCTTTTTTAGGATTTTTGAGACAGGGTCTAGCTTTGTGGTTCAGGCTAGCCCTGAGCTCAGCTTCAAATTCACATCACAGCAATCCTCCTGCCTCTGCCTCCCCAGTGCTGGGATTACAGGCATGAGCCACCACGCCCAGAACTGTGGTATGTGGTACTGGTTGCTGCTGGGCATGAGTCTCCACGCTCAGTGTGGTATGTGGTTACCAGGGAATCAAACCCGGGTCCTTGCGCTTGCAAGACAGGCGCCGGAACCACTGAGCTAACTCCCCGGCCCATTTTTAAACAATTTAAAAAAGATGTGGTGTCTGAATGCTGGAATACAGGGAGAAGCAGCTGAAGCCAGGAAGTGAGTAGATCTGAACTGAGAATTGAGGCACATGAGACCAAGGAGACTTTAACAAGAGGTGATCAGATGGGGCTTTCTCCCTAAGCTCTAACCCCTCCTATGTGGGAGAGACAGCTCAAATCTGTAGACACACAGTGGTGACCTCAGAGGACTCCACAGAAAAACGCACCAGTGGAATACAGCAGTGGACACATCAGATTGCAGTGGCTGGTGAATTATTCAGATCAGAGTTCCCCAGGGAGAGGGTGACTGATTAGTCATCATCTTTGAAATGGATCAACAAAGCTCGGAACTCAAAAACATATGTGGACTACTTCCATCATGGTGGAATTAAATTCAAACAATAGTAAGTCAAGGAGGCAAGTTCGAGCAGCAGAAAGTTAAAGCTGGCAGGAGGCACAGTTTTGCAGGCTGAACAAACAGCATTCCAGGCTGACAGCTGTAAACCAGCCAGAGCTTCAGAACTAAAGGTACACACTTGCTGGGAATATCCACTACCCTGCTGTAAATCTATTGTTCCACTGTTGGGATTAACCAACAAGAATCTGTGTTCTGTGTACCCAACATACCTAGCAGGGACAGCAAACACCCAGCTTGAAGTGGACGTTTTTTAAATTTTTCTTTTTTTTTTTCTTTTCTTTCATGCTTGTTTCTTCTTGTTTGGATATGTCTAAACTTTGTTTTTGTTTTGTTGGTATTCTCTTCTTGTTTTTCTTTTTTGTTCTCTTTCCTTGTCCTTCCGAACAGTTTACAGAAAGTCTGCATCATCTTCCTTTGCCCTTTAGCCTGGCTTTTAATCTCTTCCTCTTTTTCTATATTTCTACCTCTATCCTCCTTTAAACTTTCTCCCCTGAGGGTAAAACTGCCATAGTAAGAGAATATTTACTGTAAACAGTTTTCTGATTTTTTTAAATTTTGTTATAAAACCACAGTTTATATGAATAAAGGTGGCAAATTAATAGTTACTGCACTTTGTCATTTTCTAGGCTCTTCGATGCTATTGTTATTGCTGATTGTACTACTTTAGCCAAAATGTTATAGTGGCTCTAATCAGTTGATCACCTAAGAGTCATAAACAGTACTACAGAGCCTGTACAAAAGAACAAAGGGCTAGGCCAAATAGGCAGCAACTTCTAATAAACTGAAGAAGAGGGCTAGGGATTTAGCTCAGTCTTGCAAGCGCAAGGACCCAGCTTCGATTAGGTTAACCACATAACACACTGGGTGTGGAGACTCATGCCCAGCAGCAATCAGTACCATCATAACCACAGTGCCAGGCGTGGTGGCTCACGCCTGTAATCCCAACACTTGGGAGGCAGAGGCAGGAGGATTACTGTGGTATGAGTTTGAGGCTGAGCTCAGGGCCAGCCTGAACCACAAAGCGTGACTCTGTCTCAAAATAAGTAAATAAATAAATTAAATAAATTAAAGAAGAAGGATCTTGGAACAGACTCAAAATTCAAAAGCTAGCTACACGTAGAACACATCTCTGAGAAGCAGGTATAAATTCCCTTCAATGAATGTTATCATTATGTTTATCTAAAATGTACTGATAAATGTTCTACTTTTTAAAAGTAAGTATAGTTCATAAATATTTTTACCATGTTAATTATTATATTCCTAAGAAAAATCTTACTAGCTTTGTAAAAAAAAATGCAAATTCCATCTTTGAGGAGACTAGATTTATATTCTTACTCAATATATACAAAGACAAAAATAACTAAAGAACAGTGTGAACTTGGACAGAAATGCAGGGAAAGTGTAGCTCTAAGTGCCTGAAGAGGGAACTACTAATAAGAAGAATACTATTTATTGTACCTCTACCATGCCAATAAGCTTTAAATATCAGAGGATCCAGGTTTCACAGAGGGTGGGGGAGACAGTGCTAAAATAAAGCCAATGATTACAAATCTGAATAAGGTTAGGCTTTGGGTGCCTATTATACATTGTAGGTAACCAGCATTCTCAATGCTACTGAAGATGGAAGGTTTAAGAAGAAACTGAAAAACAAAACATGAATAAATCACAGAAACTGAATGGAGTGTTAGCCAAAGTGGAGGATAAAATGAAGTGACAAATGAAATTACAACAGTTAAGAAACAGTCTACATACTGATTGGTGGAGACTATCACCACATTCCAATGCTCAGAAACTAAGTGCATTACCTAAGGTACACCATAATCTATTTGCTCACCTTCCGGCAAGAGAATGGAAAATCTGTCTCTGGAAAAACACAATGAAACCTACAAAATTATGGTTTTGCTGATTATGGTTTAGTGCTAAATGTCCCTCAAAAGTCATGTATTCAGATGAGGGGCTTTTGGAGGATGACTGGATCACAAGAGCGACACACTGATCTACTGATGAACTGATTACTGGGCTGTAGGAGTGGTTGAACAGACGTGTTACTAGGGGTGTATCTACCTCCCCAGCTTCTCACTTATTTCTCTGTTTCTACAGTGCCATGGAGTGAGCTACTTTCTTCTACCATGCTCTTCCACCACGATGTACCTGCCCTGGAACCAATCAAATACAGACTGAATGCCTCTAAAGCCATGAGCCAAATTAAACCTTTCTTCTTAAGGGTGTTAGATGTTGTGTCTCAGTGACAAGAAAGCTGACTAATATACTGACCATTATCTTACAATGACACTCAGAAATGAAAACCCCCATCCATATGTCCAATCAGCTTCCTAAATCTGCCCAAAGAGAACCAAGGATCATAAGACACAGATAGCAAAGAATGAAAAAAACTTTTGTAAGACCCTATAAATTCACAGATAAATAAGACAACTTATTAGTCCAAAGAGTAGGACTCTAAATGTATAGGCAAACAGAGAAAAGAAATAATTCTTAAAAATATTAATTGCAGGGCCGGGGAGTTAGCTCAGTGGTTCCGGCACCTGTCTTGCAAGCGCAAGGATCCGGGTTCGATTCCCCGGTAACCACATAACAATACTGGGTATGGAGACCCACACCCAGCAGCAACCAGTACCACATACCACAGTGCCGGGCGTGGTGGCTCACGCCTGTAATCCCAGCACTAGGGAGACAGAGGCAGGAGGATTGTGATGTGAGTTTGAGGCTGAGCTCAGGGCCAGCCTGAACCACAAAGCGAGACCCTGTCTCAAAAAATCTAAAAAAAAAAAAAAAAAAAAAATATTAATTGCAGAAATAAATTTCCTCAGTGCTGGGGATTTAGCTCAGTGGTTCCAGTTCCTGCCTTGCAAGTGCAAGAGCCTGGATTCAATCCCTGGTAACCACATACAACAATGCTGGGCTTGGAGACTCACACCCACCAGCAGTAAGAACCACATACCACAGTGCAGGGCATAGTGGCTCACGCTTATAATCCTAGCACTTGGGAGGCAGAGTCAGGAGGATTGCTGTTGAGTTTAAGGCTGAGCTCAGAGCCAGCCTGAATTACAAAAGTGAGATCTGTTTAAACAAAAAAAAAAAAAAAAAAAAAGAAGAAATTTTCTCAAAGGTGAGTAATTGGAAACTCTCATATAAAGTCATTGAAAATTTATCAAAAAGCTCTATAATGTGATTATTCTATAAGTTTTTAGGTTACTGCAATAAATAAGGTGACAAATAGTACTAGAGAACACATGCCATCAAGGGAGATGATACAATTCCTTCCCCAATACATTCTTTTAAAAAAGTTTAAACCTACAGAAAATAAAGTACAATCAAAACCCATCTACTTGCCTATATCGTTGTTAACATGTTGCCACATTTGCTCTTTCCATATATACACATGTACACATGCGTATTTTTCTTTCCAACATAAACATCACAGCCAAGAAATTTAACACTGATATTATGTAAGGCACAAATCACTCAATTATTCTATCATAAAAATTTAATTTGATTCATGATGCAAGGATTAAACATCACACTTCTCTCTTCACAAGGTAACTTTTAAAAAATAAATCAGGGCCGGGGAGTTAGCTCAGTGGTTCTGGCGCCTGTCTTGCAAGCGCAAGGGCCCGGGTTCGATTCCCCGGTAACCACATAACAATACTGGGTGTGGAGACTCACGCCCAGCAGCAACCAGTACCACATACCACAGTGCCGGGCGTGGTGACTCACGCCTGTAATCCCAGCACTCGGGAGGCAGAGGCAGGAGGATTGTGATGTGAGTTTGAGGCTGAGCTCAGGGCCAGCCTGAACCACAAAGCGAAACCCTGTCTCAAAAAAAACCTAAAAAATAAATAAATAAATAAATAAATAAATCAGGTTTAAATACAGTAAAATTTAACTCTTTTAAATAATATATTTTTATCTTTACTTACATCAATTTATACTAACAAATAAATATAGCTGCATAACCAATATGCAACAAAAATGCAGAGTATTCTTCTATCATCTCCAAAATTTCCATTCTGCCCCTTTGTAATCAAAATTTCTTAGGCAACCAGCAATCTGATTTTTATTGCTGTAGCTTTGTCTCTTCCAAAATACCATACAAGATATACCTTTTAGGTGTGGTTTCTTTCATTTATATGAATGCTTTTGAAATTAACCAGTTTGTTGCCTTTTATCAGTAGCTTGTGTTTCATCACATCAGTGCATTATGAGTCATTCACACACACTAACTGTAGTTGTGTATTGTTTCCAGTACTGGAGATTATGAAGAAAGCTACCACAAAAACTTACATAAAGGTCTCTCTACAGACACAGATTTTATATTCAGACTTAAGAGTATCTGTGACATTTCACATTTTCAATTTTACAATCAATATTGTATTCTTAATCTGTTTTAGAGAGAGGGGTTTCAATTCCTGAAAATGAAAAGAATTAGTGCAGAAGATTTCTAATTTTAACTCCCAGATACATAAACATCTGGTATAGTGGTTGCCTCTGGGCAGGGGAATTCAAGGATTAGAAGAGAAGCAAAATTTCCCTTTCATTTTAGAGCTTTTTGATTTTGTGAATGTATAAATGCTATCTAGTCAATAAATAATTACTATCCAAAAACAGAGTTCCAGGCTGGGGATATAGCTTAGTGGTTCCGGTGCCTGTCTTGCAAGTGCAAGGACCCAGGTTCAATCCCCTGTAACCACATAACAACACTGGGCGTGGAGACTCACCCCAGCAACAACCAGTACCACATACCACAGTGCTGGGCATGGTGACTCACGCCTGTAATCCTAGCATTCGGGAGGCAGAGGCAGGAGGATTGCTGTGATGTGAGTTGGAGGCTGAGCTCAGGGCCAGCCTGAACCACAAAGCAAGACCCTGTCTCAAAAAACCTTAAAAAAAACAGAGTTACTTCAACTTCAAAAAAAAAAAAAAAAAAAAATCCTATTATAAGGAGACTTAAATTAATGGATACAGATTTCTTAGTTTATATATTTTACTCATACCTTACTAAAGTTTGGAGGAGGATTTTTGCCTCTACATAAATTTGAAAGGGCCCACACAGCATTTCTGGTTGTTGTAAGTCTGCTTGAATTTGTTAATAATCTGTCAAGAAATAAGAAAAAGAAAACAGGAATTGTCATTTTAACATTCATTTTTCCTCTCCAGCTCTTTTCTTTAATAACATACAATTGTAAAACTAGTAAACTAGGAGAAAAGAATCTTTAAAAGTGCATGATATTGGTGCTGAGGCTTTAACTCAATGGTTCCAGCACCTGCCTTGCAAGCAGGTCACGAGTTCAACCTTGACATTGGTGGGTGTGATGGCACTTGTACAAATCCCAGTACTTAGAAGGCTAAGAAAGGAAAATCAGAAGTTTGAGGCCAGCCTGTACTACACAGCTACCTCAAGGATAGCCCAAATCATATAGTGAGACCTTGTCTCAAAAATCAAAAAA
>PVIR01008501.1:40956-56777 GCA_004026965.1 Petromus typicus
CCCACACCCAGCAGCAACCAGTACCACATACCACAGTGCCGGGCGTGGTGGCTCACGCCTGTAATCCCAGCACTCGGGAGGCAGAGGCAGGAGGATTGTGATGTGAGTTTGAGGCTGAGCTCAGGGCCAGCCTGAACCACAAAGCGAGACCCTGTCTCAAAAAACCTAAAAAAAAAAAATCAAAAAACAAATTTTTTCCAGAAATAAAAATAAACATATTATAGTTGTATTTTTTAAATCTAAGATCTAAACATTCTTCAGTTTTGTTTTTTTGTACATGGTATGAGGGATGAAACTCACAACCTTGCATTTGCAAGGCAGGCGTGGCAGCATCACTGTGCTATATCCCCAACCCTGAACAGATTCTTAAATCATAAAACTTTTTAAGAAATGGGTGTTATGGAAAATTTACATATTTCTATACAAAGTACAGAGTTAGACTACTTTTGTTTTAATTACAAAAATGTATCACATAAAATCATGTAGGATGTAATCCAAGGTCAAATTTAATGAAGATCTCTGACAGAGAAAGTTATGTTTTGTTTTTAACAAATTGTGTATCTAAATACTTTTTTTAAAAGTCTTTTTATTTTGAAAAGTCAAATGTTATTTTAAATTCATCCATACTTGATTCTGATTAAATTTACCACCACTTTCCCAAGGTATGGTATTTCAGAATCTTGGAATACTAGTTTCATGCTTCCAGGTTTAACAAAACTGCTGTTAAATTCTACTCTATTTCTCAAAACAGTTGCGAATATAAATTTTAATAGGAAATGTTTAGTCACAAAATAGTATTGCTTTTATATGCACATAGTTGGAAGATTACTTTGCTCCTGCTAACAAAAATCTACACCATCTTTAAAAAAATCCTAAACAAGGGCCGGGGAGTTAGCTCAGTGGTTCCGGTGCCTGTCTTGCAAGCGCAAGGACCGGGGTTCGATTCCCCGGTAACCACATAAAAATACTGGGTGTGGAGACTCACACCGAGCAGCAACCAGTACCACATACCACAGTGCCGGGCGTGGTGGCTCACGCCTGTAATCCCAGCACTCGGGAGGCAGAGGCAGGAGGATTGTGATGTATGTTGGAGGCTGAGCTCAGGGCCAGCCTGAACCACAAAGCGAGACCCCATCTCAAAAAAAAAAAAAAAACCTAAAAAAAAAAAAAAAATCCTAAACAAATTATGAACTGTAATGTAGACCAAAAATTAGCCATAGTAAAATAGATACCAGCATAAAATTAGCTTATATTACATCAAAAAATGTTTTAATGGTTCTAAGTACATATGTATTCAACAACTAAACATACAATCAGGGCAGGAAAAAAAATTTTTAATGAAACAAAAAAATCATAGCACAAATGACCACATCCAGAATTCTACTCAATCTTTAGTAGTGACAAATCCTCACTTAAAAAAATCTATAGTGCACAGGGCAAAGGAAACAAACAGATAAAAAAGAAGAAATTGTATGTTTACTCTTCCCCCAAAGGTTTTCCCAATCTGTTCCAGCTTGCCTAAAATGTTCACAGTGTCTCTAAGTACATTTTATTTAGTTTGCAATGAATTCTTGTATCTGCAAAGGAACTGTGTGTCTTGAGAAATTTTCTTCTCAGCCACCTATGAAGTTTTCTATAAAAGCTTTTATTTCTCTAATTTAAATGTTTTATAGATATTACATAGGCAATGCTCTCCATCAGTGGTCTTTGAAACTTTTAGAGTTGTAGATCTCACTGATATCCTTATGCCTCAGGAAAAAAACAAACACAACATGTGGTCTGCAACTGAACGAGTTTGCTAGTTTTCTAAGAACCTCAACAAACCTGCTAGAAATACACAAAACTTAAGCTGAAAAGAAAAAAAAGTATTTTGAAGTGACATTAGCAAAAATGGGGAAGAAGGGAACTCTGGTGGGCCTTTTCCTCCCTAGAAATACTGAAAAAACTTGCAAGCACTATCACAATCAACTTTATGACAACTTGAGAAATGGTTAAAAATTTACAGCACTGTTACAGGCTGGACAAAAATGAACCCCAAAAGGCTCATGTGTTCGGAGGTGGGCTTTGGGAAGGTGATCAGACTATGAAAACACTAACCTCAATAATGGAATTGGACCACTGATGAGTTCACAGCTGAATGTGTTGTTAGGAGGTAGGGCCTGTTTGAAGGAGGTAGGTCCCTGAGGTCATAACAAATGGGTAAAGTGCTGAAAGCCTGGGTAGCAAAGCAGAGAAGTAAAATACTTTGGGAATAAAGGATGTGAAAAGTCTCCCCAGACTCAGACAGCTGGACAACCCTCCACACACACCCCAGGGAGAGCATACACTCACAAAAAATCTGAGTTGACTGGAAGACTTCCTCACTTTAGAGGTAGACTTTCACCTTTGGTTCAGAATAAGCAGAGGTGAATGCAAAGTCATGGTTGTAACTGGATTGGCGAAGAAATGAAAGCAATAACTATAATGAAAGCAAAGCTCAGAAGGAAAAATATAGTTGCAAATACATTAAAATGACTGCAAATAAACTACCCAAACTTTTGCTAGAAATAAGAAAAATTAAGGGGCCGGGGAGTTAGCTCAGTGGTTCCGGCGACTGTCCTGCAAGCGCAAGGACCTGGGTTCGATCCCCAGTAACCACATACCATACTGGGCGTGGAGACTCACACCCAGCAGCAACCAGTACCACATACCACAGTGCCGGGCATGGTGGCTCATGCCTGTAATCCCAGCACTCGGGAGGCAGAGGCAGGAGGATTGCTGTGATGTGAGTTGAAGGCTGAGCTCAGGGCCAGCCTGAACCACAAAGCGAGACCCTGTCTCAAAAAAAAAAAGAAAAGAAAAATTAAGAGTAAAATACGACCTGAAAGCTAGAAAAGGGAGAGTAAAAAAATCGTAAGCGATCACAAATTACAGACTGAGTATTTTGGTATAAATTTAACCAAGGAGAATTGTATAGTATAATCTACAAAACACTGCTAAAATTAAAGATAGGGACCTCATATTCATTGATAGGAAAAGTTAATATAAAGATGGCAATACTCCACAAAACAACTTATAGATTTTATTTTTTTTTTTTTAAGGTTTTCTTTTTTTTGAGTCAGGGTCTCGCTTTGTAGTTCAGGCTGGCCCTGAGCTCAGCCTCCAACTCACATCACAGCAATCCTCCTGCTTCTGCCTCCTGAGTGCTGGGATTACAGTCATGAGCCACCACGCCCGGCTCTATAGTATGTGGTACTGGCTGCTGCTGGGGTGAGTCTCCATGCCCCGTATGGTATGTGGCTACCAAGGATTGAACCCAGGTCCTTGCACTTGCAAGACAGGCGCCGGAACCACTAAGCTAAATCCCCGGCCAACTTATAGATTTTAAAAGACAATGGTTTTTCTGCAGAAATGGAATATTATTCAGGTACAAAAAGAATGAAGTATTGATACATGCAACAATAAACATGAATCTTGAAAACAACATGTAAGAAAAAGGAGCCAGAGACACAAAGTGCCACTGCATGTAAGACAAACCTAGGTAAGCCCACAGAGGCAGAAAGCAGGGCTTTAGTTTAAAAGGACTGAGATGATGATGGGAGAAGAGATGTGACTATATAGTAGCAAAAGAATTTCTGTAAACCTGGTAAAAAGCTCTGGAATTAGACAACTGTGGTAATACCTACCTTTGGGAAACATATTTAATGCTACTATATACCTTCATATTATCTGTATTTTAAATATAAAATATTGGGCTGGGGATTTAGCTCAGTGGTTCTGGCACCTATCTTACAAGAGCAAGGACCCGGGTTGATCCCTGGTAACCACGTAACAACAGTGGGCATGGAGACTCACGCCCAGCAGCAACCAGTACCGCATACCACAGTGTATGGGTACTGGGCGTGGTGGCTCACACCTGTAATCCCTGCACTCAGGAGGCAAAGGCAGGAGGATTGCTGTGACGTGAGTTTTGAGGCTGAGCTTAGGGTAAGCCTAAACTACAAAGCGAGACTCTATCTCAAAATAAATAAATAAATAAAATATAAAATATTTTTCTGTTCTACAGATTTTGCTATAAATAGATTTAAGGCCTCCTAAAATGTTTATTTCATTTAAAAACAAAATAGTTACATAATTCTGACTATTAGAGGTTGACATTTCAGTAATTTAATGTCTTTTTCTGCAGCCACTTTAATTTTGCTAAGTGAGTAACTATTACTGTGTTCTAATAAAAGTTAATTTCTTAAAACAGGTAGCAAGCCATAGTTGGCTTGAAGGTCCAAGCTGGCCAACACTTACTACATACTTTTCTTTTTCTATATTAATGGGGTTATTATTACAAGGATACGCAAATCTTTTCTTACAAATTAAAGTTGAATAAAATTTTAACTTTCAGCTAGGAGTTGTGGTGCATGCCTGTGATCCCAGGACCAGGGAGACTGAGAGGTGAGACCTAAGTTCAAGGCCAGCCTCAGGTACCTAGCAAATCCTAGCCCCCAAAATAAAAAAAGAAGTTGACATAACAATGTCATCAAATTATACAGACCACAGTACTAAGATTTATATTTACTGTCAATTAAAATGACCTAACAATAAAGTAAAATTTCAAACAGAACATTTTGTAGCTCACTTTCCTTATTATATTTCTCAAAATTTTTCATGAATTTTTTTTTTTTTTTTTTTAGGTTTTTTGAGACAAGGTCTCGCTGTGTGGTTCAGGCTGGCACTCAGCTCAGCCTCAAACTCACATCTCAGCAGTCCTCCTGCCTCTGCCTCCCGAGTGCTGGGATTACAGGCTGAGCCACCACACCCGGCACTGTGGTATGTGGTACAGATTGCTGCTGGGTGTGAGTCTCCACGCCCAGTATTGTTATGTGGTTACCGGGGATCGAACCCGGGTCCTTGCACTTGAAAGACAGGCGCTGGAACCACTGAGCTAATTCCCTGGCCCTTTCCAACTTTCTAACATCTTTTTCTGAAATTCATTTTTTACATGTAGTACTACACAGCTAGGTGCTGTTTCTTCGATCATGATTTAAAAGCTCCTTAGGACAGTTAAGACTGTAAAACAACTAGATGCTTACTACTTCAAAAACCACTACCAACTTGAGGTACTAATAATGAACTGATCTAAATAAATAAATAAATTGAGAAACAAATACTCAATTAACCTACAAATCTTATATGGCCAGCAAAATGTCTTATTGAAATTTTGAGATATTATTAATAGACTTCAAAATATGACCCTGATATGAAATTTTAAATCAGTATTTTCTTCTAGAGATCAGCTAAATTCACATAGACCCTGGGACATTGGATAATTCATAATAATGAAACTGATGTAAATGGTTCATTATACAAGAAGTTGGTCTGTAATTAATGTTAGTTGCAGGAAGTAACACTAAGTAATCACTTCCGTTCATACATAGTAATTTCTGAGCTGGTGAGGATAGAAATAGCACAGAAATGACAAAGAGTTAAAATTTTTTCTTCACATCTTCTCACTTGTTTTTGTTTTCTTACTACTAGCCATTGACATTTAGCTTAAAGATCCTTTTTATGAACGATTAAACAACATAAAGAAATCCATGCCCATCAGCAATCAATACTACACACCACAATGTCAGACATGGTGGCTCACACCTGTAATCCCAGCACTTAGGAGGCAATGCAGCAGGATTGTTGTTCAATGCTTGCCTGGGCCACATAGTGAGTGGGCTTAGGGCCAGCCTGAATTACAAAAAGTGAGACCCTGTCTCAAAAAATATATATATATCAAATATAAAAAACAATAAAGTACATCATATGTTCCAGCATTTAAACCTGCACGCTACAGAAAGACTTCTATTTTATTGTATTATAAAGTACTACATACCTCTGTTTGTAGAATATTTATGTTAGCAAAGTAAGCAAGGACCACCATAAAGTATGGTTTTAAAGAATATAAGTGACAAAAATGATATAACTTGAAAATTTAACTGTATGTAGACATACACCTTTTCTAAAAACAGCATTAACTTGTGACACATTTAAAGAAAGTACTTACTCTAAAAGAGGTGGAAGTATTTCACAGTTCAAAACAAAATCTCTGCATTCTGCATTGTCACCAGCAATATTACCAAGGGCCCAAACAGCCTTAGAAAAATAAGGAAAAAATATTCTCTTAGAACAGTATTTTAAATAAGATCTTCTCTCTCTTAACAATGAAATTTTAACAAAGTTGGGCATGGTGGCATGTGCATATAATCCCAGCTATTCTAGAGGGTAAGGCAAGGAGGATGGGGAGATTCTGGACACTGTTGACAACACAGTGAGACCTTGCCTCAATCAACAACAAAAGAACAAAAAAAGAGATTTTTGTACAGATTTTTGTACACCTTTTGTACAAGGTGATAGTTTCCAACAAGTGAAAAAAATGTAAGGCAGTAAGAAAGAAAAACTTCCGGAAGTGCTACTTTAAAACAAATTTTAAGACAAGGATACTAAAAAATCGTTTCCTTATATGTACTGTACTAGTAAAATGTCTATATGCTACTCAACAAAGAACGTAACATGTTCATTCTAAGTCTACATGGAAACAAAATACATCTACCTAGCAAACTCTCTAACAACTCATAATAAAGCTGCATTTTTATGCCAGGAAATTCTGTAACTGGGAATACACTAAATTTTAAAAAGAAAAGAAAGAAAAAGCATAAAATAGTCATGGTTAAAAATGAGAATTAGAATAGTTTACTATATTTTTGAAAATAGTAAGTATTGAACTCTTCACTCATGAGAAATGCAAATATAAATTATCATTTTAATACATTCTCCCTGCAGATTTCCACATTAAGTACAAAAGTACAGGCATATTTTTTTCAGTTGGGAACATTTTAACATTTAAAATATAGGTTAATATTTTCAACTTCTAGAGCTGGGGATTTAGCTCAGTGGTGTTGTGCCTGCCTGGCAAGGGCAAGATCCCAAGTTTGATTCCTAGTACCAAAAAATACATATGTAGAAAAAAACTAAATATATTTTGTTTTGGAGATGTTATTGCTCCAATTTTTTTGTAATTCAGTCTTGAAAAATTTAATTCTTTTAAATTTTTTTCTTCTATTTTTTGATAAGACAGTCATTATCCTTAATAAATAAATCAAGCAACCTGAAAACTGATAAGGATGTTCATCCCAGTATTAATGCTAATAAGCTATAAATAACAAATGAATAAAAATCTAAGAATACATAATAAATTATAGAATATATACATGAGTATATATTGAATAACCAGTGAAATTTTCTTGAAGAATAATACCATAACAAAAAATCCTTGCTGATTGTGGTAATGCATACCTGTAATCCCAGCACTTGGGAGCTGAGGCAAGAGAACTGACATGAGTTCAAGGGTAGCCTGGGATACTTACTAAATTCAAGGCCAGCCTGAATTACATAGTAAAACTCTGTCTCCACAAAAAGAGAAAATAAAATATTTCCAATTAGTGTTAAACAGATATTTTTAAAAAGGCATAGAATTCAGTGATTAATGAAATAGTAGATCAGTATGCATCTAGGTGATGCAAAATAAAAATACTAAAATATTTGATTTTCTTTGGATGGTACATTTATATGTAAACAAACTTTTCCTCTAACAAGAAAACTTTAAAAATAGATTCACAAAGCATATTTTAAAATGGCCCTACTTAAGGTAATTTTTTTTTAAAAGAAACAATTTTAAAATAATGTACTTACATGCAGAGTAAGGACTCAGACTATCTTAGACTTAAAATCTGCCAGCCATTCACTATAACTCTTGGTTAGCCAGTAATTCTTTAGGGCCTCAGTATGCTCTTCTTTAAGTAGGAATGGTGTCTCCTATGTAGCTGACATCAGATTTCTCTCTTTTTTTTTTTTTTTCTTTTTTTAGTTTTTTGAGACAGAGTGTCACTTTGTAGTTCAGGCTGGTCTTGAACTCAGCCTTGAACTGAGCAATCTTCCTGGCTCTGCCTCCCAAGTGCTGGGCTTACAAGCATCAGTCCACTAGCCCAGTAGTACTGATTGCTGGTGGGCGTGAGTTACCACTCGAGTTACCACGCCCGGCACTGTTGTATATGGTCACTGGGGATTGAACCTGAGCCCTTGTGCTTGCAAGGCAGATGCCAAAACTACTGAGCTAAATCCCTAGCCCACATCAGATTTCTAAAGAACAAAGCATTGTGCCTGAGAAAGTCCATTCTTTCACTTTTCTAATTTGATGATTACAGCAATAAATACTATCTACAGGTATATTAGCCACAAAAATGAGTTTTAAATGGCACTTCTCAAGAGAATCTCCCCCCCTCCAATATACATATGAAGTTTTAATGTTATATATGTGTTTTATATGTATATATGTATACACAAATTAGAAACTTACTTGTTCTTGAACATCTTCATGATTTGAACTAAGAAGTTTGATAAAAATTGGAACTGCTCCAGTTTCAATCACTACTTTGGTATGCAGAAAAGTTCCAGATGCTATATTAGTTAATGCCCAAGCAGCTTCAAACTAAGCAATAGAAGCAAAATAAATGAAACCAAAAAAGAAACGTCAGAAAGGAGAAGGGAAAAAAGAGAGGGATGTAAAACTTAAGCTAGCCTGAGAGAAAAGACTAATAAGATTCACTGTTAAATTAAATTTCAAAAGGCCAGGGAGTTAGCTCAGTGGTTCCGGTGCCTGTCTTGCAAGCACAAAGGCCCAGGTTCAATTTCCCCATAACCACATACAATACCAGGCATGGAGACTCATGCTCAGCAGCAATCAGTACCACATACCACAGTGCCGGGCGTGGTGGCTCCCGCCTGTAATCCCAGCACTCGGGAGGCAGAGGCAGGAGGATTGCTGTGATGTGAGTTTTTTTTTTTTTTTTTGAGACAGGGTCTCACTTTTGTGGTTCAGGCTGGCCCTGAGCTCAGCCTCCAACTCTGTGATGTGAGTTTTGAGGCTGAGCTCAGGGCCAGCCTGAACTACAAAGCGAGACCCTGTCTCAAAAAAAAATAATAATAATAATAATAATCAGTGATGACTGAGGATATATCTTAGTGGAAGAGCACTTGCCTAGCATGTATAAAGCTCTGGGAATAAACCTTAGCCCTATTAAGAGAAGAGGAAAGAAAAAAGACAAAGTTAAGAGGCAGCTACTAGAACCACTGAACTAAATCCCTAGCATAAGAAAAGACAAAGTTAGGAGACCATAATCTTAACCAATTATAAACTGAAACAAAAGACAGCAAAAGATTACTCCACAAAATTCTCCTCATACTCCTATAAACAAACACTAGTTGAAGATTCACAAACCTACCGAAAATTGTGAAAAATCAGAATGCAGGCTACAATTTTAAAAGAAAAGAAAAAGTCTGGATCTGTAACTAAGCAGTAAAGCACTTAGCTCACATGCTTATGGCCCTTAGTTCATTTCCTAGCATTAGAGGAGAAAAAAAAAAAAAAAAGAACTCCTATTTGGGTCCATTTCATCTTTATGATAAAGCATTAATGCTAACTCTTCTGATTTGGCCAAATAAATTTTAAAATGGGTATTCACTCGAAATTCCTCAAGTTTTAAGTCTGAGAGTACTTTAGCTTGCTTTAAAATATGTGCTTTATTTCTTGGCCTTTTGGCTAAGATTAAGTGTAAAATGTGTGTGCAGACCAAAAAAAAACTTGTTTGTCCATTACTCTGGCCCCACCCTATCTAAGGCATCCGTTTTTGTTAGAAGATCAGTGGTCCAAACCAATATATCCATATGCATTACAGTAACATACACAGCATGCAAGTGCCTTATACCACTGAACTTAGGGCTTAGATAAAGCACAAGAATTTGATCCTATGATCTCTAACCCAAAAGAGGTGACAGTAAAAGCATAACCTGAAAAATTTAGCCTTTCCTCAGAGATGTTTATGGTAAACATTCTCAACAATTTTAAACATTTACACAAAACTCCTTTGCTTATACTTAAAATATGAAAGCCTTTCGCACATCATTGAGATCAGTGAACCACTATTTAAGTTGTAAATTCAACTGTTGCTCAAATAATTGCTTTATATTACTGATAACAGCAATGATAATTAGATATAGGTCCTCTGCTCTCCTGACACTTAAGATAAAAATCTTCCCTGTGCTTTTCTTAAGAAGGTATGTAGATCAGAGAAAGTGCCTGTCAGACATGCATAGGACCCTGTGTTTGATCTCCAGCACTGATGGGAGGAAAAAAAAGAATATATGAAATCAGGAAGGATAAATTTTTTTTTCTAATTTTATGAGACAGGGTCTCACTTTGTAGTTCAAACTTTTCCTGAACTCAACCTCAAACTCAGCAATCCTCCTGCCTCTGCCTCCTAAGTGCTATGATTATAGGCATGAGCCAACCTCATCCAGTACTGTGGTATGTGGTACTGATTGTGGTGGATGTGAGTCGCCACACCCAGCATTGTTGTATGTGATAACCGGAATGAACCTGGGACCTTAGGCTTGTGCTTGCAAGGCAGGCGCTGGAAACACTGAGCTAAGTTCCTGGCCCAGGAAGGACAGTTTTTTATTCTGTTGTTTTAACATCAAAATACTTGCAAACTTTAGTAATTTATCATTAGCAGCAAATTACTGTTTTTGTTTTTTGTTTTTTAGGGTTTTTTTTGAGACAGGGTCTCACTTTGTGGTTCAGGCTGGCCCTGAACTCAGCCTCCAACTCACATCACAGCAATCCTCCTGCCTCTGCCTCCCGAGTGCTGGGATTACAGGTGTGAGCCACCACGCCTGGCACTGTGCTAGGTGATACAGATTGCTGCTGGGCGTGAGTATCCATGCCCAGTGTGGTATGTGATTACCTGGGGATCGAACCCAGGTCCCTGCACTTGAAAGACATGCGCCAGAACCACTGAGCTAAACCCCCGGCTCAACAGCAAATAATACTATTTCAGAGAAACCTAATTTTGGTCACATTTTTAATTTACTCTCTCCTCACAACATTTATTCTTCACTAGTAAGCCAGCTCACAATATGATTTATTTATTTTTGATTTCTGAGACAGGGTCTTGTTATGTAGTTTAGGCTAGTGCTGAAATTACTATTTAGCCCAGGCTGGCAATGAACTCATAGCGATCCTCCTAACTCAGCCTCCCAGGTGGTCTGATTAAAGGCACGAACTACCATGCTCAGTTTGGTAATATGTTTTAAAGATAATAGTTATGACTCTGGTTTGTTAACAACCAAATAAATCTGGCCATTAAGTTAACATTTCATTTTAAGGTTTTCCTAAACGTAATTTTTTATTAAAGACTGACAACTATAAAATTTTTATTAACATTAACAATGGTTTCACATGCTTTTTTCAAACTGTATAACAAAATAACAGTTCCTAAAAGAAATCAACACTGTAAGAAACCCAAGGCAAAAGGGCCGGGGAGTTAGCTCAATGGTTCCGGCGCCTGTCTCGCAAGCGCAAGGGCCCGGGTTCGATCCCCCGGTAACCACATAACAATACTCGGTGTGGAGACTCACACCCAGCAGCAACCAGTACCACATACCACAGTGCCGGGCGTAGTGGCTCACGCCTGTAATCCCAGCACTCGGGAGGCAGAGGCAGGAGGATTGTGATGTGAGTTTGAGGCTGAGCTCAGGGCCAGCCTGAACCACAAAGCGAGACCCTGTCTCAAAAAAAAAAAAAATAAAATAAAAAAATAAAATAAAAAAGAAACCCAAGGCAAGAGGGGTAACCTTACCTTTTCCCTTAACTGGTAAGTATTTACTGAATGCTTGCATTCATATACACTCATTACTGGAGAAACTGCTTTCACTAGAAACTTTAGTATGTCATTTCTATAGAGAGATTAAGGGGCCAGGGATTTAGCTGAGTGGTTCCGGCGCCTGTCTTGCAAGCACAAGGGCCAGGGTTCGATCCCCCAGTATCGAGACTCACGCCCAGCAGCAATCAGTACCACATACCACAGTGCCGGGCGTGGTGGCTCACACCTGGAACCCTAGCACTCGGGAGGCAGAGGCAGGAGGATTGCTGTGATGTGAGTTTGAGGCCGGGCTTGGGCCAGCCTAAACTACAAAACGGAGAACCTATCTCAAAAAAAAAAAAAAAAAAAAAAAAAAGATTATGAAAGAACATGTTACTCACTTGTAAAGTACAATTTTCATTTCTTTCAAGAAATTTCACAAATCTCTGTATCACTCCTGGTTTCTGTATAACTTGATCTATTGGCGGATTAGGTTCTAAAATACAAAAAATATTACTTTAACATAAAAATGCTTGGATTTGGCCTATATTTCAGTTAATAATGCACACCAAATACTCTCCTATGTTTCACAAATTCAAGTTTAAAACTCTGAGAGAGATAAATGCTCTTATAACTGCAGTATTTTTGCAAAGCAAATTCTACTTTTTTATTAATCATAATGATAGGATATTTAAATATTTCCTATAGATTTAGAAATTAAAATATGTATTTCCTCCAAGTTTAAATTTCAAATATTGAATATTGAGGACTATTTAAGAGGTCACTTTTAAACATAGAGTGTTTTAGTCCAACACTCAAAACAGCATCAGAGGCATACAGGTCCCATGCCCCTGATGCCCCATCAGAGACATACGGGTCCCCCATACGGGTCCCATAGCTCCTTCAGTAAAATGACTTGTTTAATGTCTCTTAGCCAGATGGGATTCTATTTTGTCTGGATATTATTTATTATTTACAAAAATGCTATTTAACAATTTAAATTTCTTGACATATTTTTATGAATTTGTTTTGGTATCACAAACTCGTAGGAAATGCAGATTTCACATACTGACCAAACAAGTATAAAGAAATCTTTTCTCCATCTTGGCTTCAATAAAGAACACCCCTCTGTGGCTCTTCAGTATCTATGTTGGCGCTCATTTGGGTAAGTCTTATTCCTACTCATTTTCCCCCTAGAAAATTTATCTGTTGTGTTAATTCATGTATCTCTTATCATTTATGCTAATTAAGTCCCTTAACTGAATTTTTCCAGATTCCAGACCATTATATCTAAATGCCTAGTCAACTCATTTTTGTTTTCATAGATTCTTTAAAATATAGCATAAGGAAAACCAAACTTACACCACTATGTTTACTTTCTATTTCCTGGTGCTACACTCACTGTTCATATCTAAATACTAAGTTATCTGTCCATCTAGTCATAAAAAAAGAGGACTCTCATTTTTATTTCTGAATTCTGTACAGTTATTTAATAAAGCTATACCCCTCAATTTGGTTTAAGTGGTCTAAAAAAAAAAGCATAAATTCTTCAAAATGTTAATTCCAGATACTATCTGAAAGGACAAAACAATATAATTTTTTTTTTGAGACAAGGCCTCACTTTTGTAGTTCAGTCTGGCCCTGAACTCAGCCTTGAACTCACAGCAATCCTCCCACCTCTGCCTCCCTGAGTGCTGGGATTACAGGCGTGAGCCACTATGCCCCAATGTGGTATGTGGTTCTAATTGCTGGTGGGTGTGAGTCTCCATGCCCCGGCATTATTGTATGGGGTTAACAGGATCAAACCCGGGGCCTTTAACTTGCAAGGCAGGCATGTGAACAACTGAGCCCAATACAAGGCCCAATATAAAATATTTTTAAACCATTTAACCTCTACCTTTTAAAAAAAATTAAACCCAAACCATAGGATTTTAGTTGCCATTTCACAGTCTCAATTTCTCTTTCCAAAAGAAAATTCTAAATTTAAGATCTTTTTTAAGAGAAAGAATTTTGTCCTACTCTTTTCGAGTAGAAGATGAGTTTGGAAGAAGAAAAAGTAGAGTTTAAGAGGCTTGTGAAGAATTGGCACCAGACTATCAACTACATACATGTAGGCAGATTCAGATATACATATGACATTTATAGAGAATTACAAGAAGTATCCTTATGGTTATTTCCAATGACAAGAAAGCATGATCACCAGCTTATCTATGTATTACAAAGTTTTATTAGTACTCTACTGACAAAATAGTAAGTCTATATTCATGATGGCAAATCTTCTAGAGACCGAAAGCCAAACTGCAACCCAAAATCCACTTATTTATTGCAAAGTATTAACATTCCAATTAAACTTGAATACTAAGGTTTTAGTTCAGTAAAAAACAACTCTACATTAACAGCTTTTGTCTTAAAAGAAAAACACAGTAACATCTATGCCAAAGTTTGCCACCACTGGTCTATATATTCTTTTTTTTTTTTTTTTTTTTTTTTTTTTTTGAGAGGGTGGTCTTGCTTTGTAGTTCAGGCTGGCCCTGAGCTCACTATAGTGCCCAGGCGAGCCTTCAAATCACAGCAATTCTCCTGCATCTGCCTCCCAAGTGCCGGGATTACAGGCTTGAGCCACCACACCCAGCACTGTGTATATGATACTGACCGCTGGTGGACCTGAGTCACCACACCTGACACTGTTGTACATGATTACTGGGGATCAAACTCAGGATCTTGGCGCTTGCAAGGCAGGTATTGAAACCACTGAGCTAACCCCCCAGCCCTGGTCTATATATTTTTATAACTTGATAAATCATTTATAAAGTCTTTTAGTCTTATGGCAATGTAAATAAGCAGTAGAGCAGAATTTACTTGAGCACTGAAATGTAAATAAGAGGATGTGATACAGAAGAAGTGAAAAGAATTAAGATGTGTCATACATCTGCACCAATGCGGCACAATGAATGTAACCATAATGTTCTGGAAATATGTACTAATTAAATATTAAAAGAAAGAAGAGAAAATTAACCAGAATAATATAAAACAAAAAAATTTCGGAAGAATTTCTAAAAAAATAGGATTAAACAATAGCAACTAAGAAAAGGACTTTTCTGATTTACACATCCACAAGAACAGCCATGACAGGGGAAGTAAGACAGATTCTTGTGAAAGGTCATTATCATGAGTTAAATCAGAGGAATACAAACCAAAGCTAAGTGTATGCTGTAGAGTTAGTAAGGCATATCTCTCTCTCCCTAGTGTCAACAGTAACAACTCTATTTACAATAAAGAAATGCTTCCAGGGCTCAGTGGTTCCAGCGCCTGTCTTGCAAGTGCAAGGGCCCGGCTTGGATTCTCCAGTAACCACATACAATACTGGGCGTGGAGACTCACGCCAAGCAGCAATCAGTACCACACAGAATAGTGCCAGGCGTGGTGGCTCACACCTGTAAGCCTGTAATCCGAGCACTCGGGAGGCACAGGTAGGACTCCTGTGATGTGAGTTTGAGGCTGGGCTCAGGGCCAGCCTGAACTATAAAGTGAGATCTTGTCTCAAAAAAAAAAAAAAAAAAAAAAAAAGGGCCGGGGATTTAGCTCAGTGGTTCGGGCGCCTGTCTTGCAAGCGCAAGGACCTGGGTTCGATCCCCGGTAACCACATACCTATACTGGGTGTGGAGACTCACGCCCAGCAGCAACTAGTACCACATACCACAGTGCCGGGCGTGGTGGCTCACGCCTGTAATCCCAGCACTCGGGAGGCAGAGGCAGGAGGATTGCTGTGATGAGTTTGAGGCTGAGCTCAGGGCCAGCCTGAACTACAAAGCGAGACCCTGTCTCAAAAAACCTAAAAAAAAAAAAAAAGGCCTCCAAAATAGGCAGCTTCCTACTGGTTTAGCTTTCTGTGCTAGTTTTAGCTACCTTCCTGTGTTTACTATATTAACACATGAAGTAAATTGAATTCTATTATTTTAAGAATTAGAATTATAGGGCCGGGGATATAGCTCAGTGGTTCCGGCACCTGTCTTGCAAGCGCAAGGACCCGGGTTCAATCCCCGGTAACCACATAACAATACTGGGTGTGGAGACTCACCCCAGCAGCAACCAGTACCACATACC